>CAUYRT010056267.1:0-26568 GCA_963574885.1 Lepilemur ruficaudatus
AGGGAGCTTCACGTGCCAAAGCATGTATTGTTCTCTGCTGAGACTTGAACACCTCTTTAGGGGTAGCCATTTTCCATATTCATTTTTGTATTTTCTTTTTTTTGAGACAGAGTCTCACTCCATTGCCCAGGCTGGAGTGCCGTGGCGCCGTGTCAGCCTAGCTCACAGCAACCTCAAACTCCTGGGCTCAAGCAATCCTTCGGCCTCAGCCTCCCAAGTAGCTGGGACTACAGGCATGCACCACCATGCCCGGCTAATTTTTTCTCTATATATTTTGAGTTGGTCAATTAATTTCTTTCTATTTTTAGTAGAGACAGCAGGGTCTCGCTCTTGCTCAGGCTGGTTTCGAACTTCTGACCTTGAGAGATCCTCCAGCCTCAGCCTCCCAGAGTGCTAGGATTATAGGCCTGAGCCACTGCACCCGGCCTATCATATAAATTTTTATACAACCATTTCTTAGTTAAAAACTAAGGGATTTTTTTATATATATAAAAATATAAAGACAAGAAAATGGCTTATCCATACAAGCCCTGGCTTTTACTAAGTATTAATCATGCAGTTCAACCTGTACATACCGTCTTCAGTAGAGATTTTAATAAGAACTTTGGGCAAAGCATCTTGTCATGACATATGCCTGTCAAGGGTTCAGTCTATTTTCCTGTCACATTGAGGGACCAATAGGCCAATAAATTCTTTCTATTCTGAGGTTTTTAGACTGCACGTTACTCATATTCTAAGAGGTGTCAGAAATGAGAGTTGCTGAACCCGAGAAGGTTGGATCCGATAAGGAGTGGTTCCACATATAAATGTTGCTTATCCCTCCAAATGCCAAGACATCCTAAACATTTTGTATACAACATTTCATATTTTCTTTATGAAAGGAATTTTACAAAGATAATCCAAGCTTTTTCTTGACAAATTTGTTTTAAATTTATAAATGCTGTTCATGATACTGTGACATTCTCTGCAGATTGCCCTAAATTGAGCTTTTCCCCTTGGTGAATAGCCCCAGATTGATATGTCCTTATAGTTCCACTGTCTGTTTTATTTCATTTTTATTTGTGTTTCATACACTGCCTGTCTCAAAAAAATGACTTAATGCAGTACTTGCTGTTAAAAAAAAGTCTTTGCTTTTTTCTTTCTACCATTTAGCTATATCTTCTCGCTGACATCAATGTCTTTCTGGCCTTTCTGGCTGCTGTACTTTACACACAATCGTTCAGACAAGAGTTCCAGAGTGGCTCAACCTATCCTGTTGAGAACGACACTTTGACATTACCAAGAATCATTTTTAGAATAATATTTTGTGGGGTAATAATGGTCCATTACTTGCCATTCTGAGGCTTTTCCTACTTATCTCCAGTTTTCAGCTGGGAGATGAATGTTTACATTTTCTGAAAATTCAGATGTCCAGGTGAGGTTATTTCCATGATTCCCAAGAAAAAAGAAACGA
The DNA here is from genome assembly GCA_963574885.1 of Lepilemur ruficaudatus. NCBI lineage: Eukaryota > Metazoa > Chordata > Mammalia > Primates > Lepilemuridae > Lepilemur > Lepilemur ruficaudatus. Next base: position 1,454 of record CAUYRT010056267.1, read on the forward strand.
TACTAAGAAGAATGCATTAGTACTAGAACTGTGCTATCCAATACCATGGTTGCTAGCCACCTATATTTAAAATTAAATCGAATTAAATTTTAATTAACTCTAAATTAAATTAAAAATTCAGTTCCCCAGTTGCACTATGTTTTGAGCACTTGACAGCCACACATGGCTAGGGGCTACTGTATCAGATGGATAAAAAGTTTTTCTACCATCACAGAAAATTTTGCTGGATAGTATGCTTTGAAGGGTTAGGGAAAACATGTTTCTAGGCCTTTTAAACTTAGATTTTAAAAAAAAGAAGAAGAAAAAATGGAAAGAAATGATGGGATGTGAAGGACCTTTAGGTAGTAAGATATTGGAACAAGCCTGATAATTTTTAAACAATGGTATCATAAAATAGAGTTTAATCTTCATATAGTATTAGTAACTTTGAAATTCACAGAACAAAAATCCACTAAAGGGGAAAAAGTTTGTGCAGCAGCAAGAAAGCTTCAGATGTGATGTTGGTTTCATGATTCAGGCCAGGGAGAGGCAGTGATAGTTAAAGTAAAATCCATTCCTAGCTACATTCTGATTGTTCTATAACGGATGTGATGACTGGGGGTGGAAGGAGCATCAATCCAATTTGGGGGGAAAAACACTTAATTCTAATCCAGTCTGTATCTCACAGCCATTTTCATTGCCCCTAAAGTAGAATATTCCCTTATTAGGAAGAATGGAAAATGAAGTTTTCAGGGAAATAAAGATTTTAGTAGAGAGAGAATAACCACGTGTGACATTACCATGTTGCCATCCCAGCTAACACCTTTGAGTGATTTCTATGTACCAGCTCATTTAATTCCCACAACCAACCTGTTAGAAAGGTATTTTAATATCTTTATTATGCAATTGAGAAACAGAGGCACAAAAAAGTTTAAAAAACCTACAACCCACCCAAGTGATTCAGCTAATAAGCAGCAAAACGTGGATGGAAACCCAAGACCAGCTCTAGAACCCGTGTCTTCACTATTTCAATCTCCTATGCGCCATTTAAGAGCTTCTGAATTCTTGGCTAGATAAAAGATTTCATCATACCATTCCAAAACTCAACTAGATCATTTAGAATTTCTTCATTGGCCCAGAAAAGAGTTCGGATGCTACCTGATCTCCTGATTTTCATTACGAGCACTCTTTTCACTAAAATAAAGTGCTGGTAACCAAAATGATTTTACAAAATGCCAGACAATTAGTTCACTATTCTACCTTTGCAAGTAAACAGAAAATATAAAAAGTAGAAAAGCAGATTGATAGAAATTGCTGCAAGAAAGGAATGCTCTTTTAAATCATGGCAAATGTCTTTTTTTTTTTTTATAATGAAAACAGTGCTCTCCAGGAAATCTCAGTTTTTGTTTTTGTTCAACCAGGACTGTAATATTTAATTAACTTCACAGCTGGATCAACTTATGACATTTTATACTCATTTTTCTTAAAGTTTTAGTGCAGTATGAACAATCTTTTCACTAATCTTTCCCCTCCTCCTCGATTCACGTACATATTGTTTTTCCATCAGTGTTGATCAAACTTTTTACTTGGAAGTGTGTCTGTGTATGTGTGTACAGATTTGCCAATAACTTTGTATTTTCATAATCCTCTTTTTGAATCTTTAAAGGGCTGTTGTATTAAAAAAAACAAGGTGGATTTTATGTAGTTACAGAAAAAACCTTTTTAAAAAAATGAGTATAAACTTTAAAGAGAAAAAAAGAGATGACACGGTTAGAGTGAATTTTTTTAGATAACTTAATATATAAGTATCTAAGATTTATTCTCAGCTCTACCTCCAACCAAGGAGGCAGTAAACCACATCATTGATTGTAAACCACATATTTGTTCCCCTTTTAATATTTCTGCTTACAGTTCCTGTCCTCTGGGGCGCTGCTGTGATATAATTGTCATTGTCCATGTATGCACCTCAAAACTTGCAGAGTGGGTATCATAGGCTGGAAAAAAAAAAACCTGGCAAAAATACTGGAGCACTCTTAAGATATACTGTATACCCATGTTTTTAATGTCACAAATGATGATACTCTTGGGAGAAATAATCAGTGATTCTGAACTGAAAAGTAATTGAGGAGAGTCGATCTAAATATGGAGAGGCTTAGAAACATCTTAACCAATTTATTTCACTCTTATTTTCCCTTTTACATATGGTTATAGGTGATATGATAAAAATATCTATGTCTAAATGAAAAGATCCCATTCTATGTTAATAATAAAAATTCAAAGTGATAAGAAAGTACTGTGCCATAGTTTGGTAGTATTTTTAACTTCTTATGGGTACATAAAATAATGGTATGTCTTACAGCGATATTACTTTAGCTTAGATTTGATAAAATACTATAACATAGTGACTTAGAGCATCAGTCACGCAAACCTGGAACAAGTCTTAGATCATCTACTTTTTGTCTTTTTTAAAGATTTTTATTTAAAAATTTTAGTTTTATTTTAAATTGACAAATAATAACTATACACATATAGGGTACAATGTGTTTTCATACACATTGTAGAATGATCAAATTAGAATAATTAACATATCCATCACCTGAAATACTTATTCCTTTGTGGTGACATTTAACACCCATTCCTCTGGCTATTTTGAAATATACATTATTAACTATAGTCATCATGCTCTATCAATCTTCTCATCTGTGAATCCTTGGATAAATCACTTTACATATTGATTTTTAGTGTCATCATCTTTTAAATGAGGATATAAAAGTACCTAGCATAGTGCTTTTGTGAGGATTACAAGCAATAATACAGGGAAAGCCCCTTAGCACAATGCCTAGCACATAATAAGAACTAATAAATTCAAGCACCTATTGCCGTGTGTTAACATGGGCAAATCACAAAATTCTTGGATGCCAACTTGAGTCTAAAATGTCTTGCCTGACCCAACAGGGCTGTTGGATGTTCAAATGCAATAATCTCATGAAAGCATGAAATGGCAAACAGGTATACACATATGCTAATACTGTTTGTAATTACCGTAGTAATTGGTGCTGTTCAACAACATTGATCCTCCTCTCATGATCATGAGCATTTTGATAGAGAAAGGACTGACTACTTGGGTTCAAGCAGAGGTTGAAGTAAGGAAGAGACTGAAGCCTTCACTGGGGAGAGGAAGAGAAGCTGGGATCAGATCATCTCTAAGGTTCCTTTAACTTGCAAGATTTTTTGAAACTGAGTATCAATATAGTGTGATGTGTCAACATAGAGGGATTTGTAGCAGTCAAGAACTTGACTCTGAATGGAGCCACAACCTTCAGACCCCTGCTCTTTATCTTCTTGGCTTCAACCCTTCTTCTTTTGCACCCCGAATCCCATTTCTTCTCCTTTCTTCCAAGAACCTGCAAGTTCCTCTGCCTTTATCTTTCCCACATTCAGCTAGTGCTGGTAATGGTGAGAAACTTTCAGCTGAGTATTTCCTTGTCCTTAGTTTTGGGGAGGGGATGGGAGTGAGAAGGGAAAGAACTATTGATCTTGGCAATAGCTAATTCTCAAATTAGAATTGCAAAAGTGCCTGGGGCCTTGTCTGCTCTCCCGCTGGCCAGCCTGGCAAATGGCTTCACCCTCTACCCCCCTTGATGTATTTCCTTTGGTGAATAAGACCCATCATGGACTTTTGATTCCTGAAATCTAAAACCTTTACAAATATATTTTTCTTAGCAGATGAGAAACTGAAAAATTATAGCATGCCAGACGGGTTTAAACAATTCATCTGGTATGTTGAAGCTAATTAGACATGCAACATAAACACTGCCATGATAAAAATGTACAGAAAAAGCATTTCACAAACAGTATGACTATAAAACCCTACATCTGATCAACAATGTTTATAAAGAAACAAGGCTGTGCCAAGATTATTTTCCAAAGTCCATGATTTTTAGTGCAGTATCTGCAAAGAGAGCCAAGTCACTGAAGAGCTTGATGTTGAAGAGTGAATGACTCCAGCTACACACAAAATGATCAGGAGCTTAGGGGAAAGCAGTAGGCCTTCGCTGAATCTTGTTGTCCTTGGCTCTAAACTTGTGAATTCAGCCTAACATGTGGCTGATTCTGCAGGTACCTCACTTTGCATAACTTGCGGGTTTGATTTCTGGGCATGGTCTAGATCTCAATTGACTTTCCCAGAGCAGTGCTTATCAGAAGACAGAGTCTGATTTCGCATAAGTAAGAGAGAGGTTTGGAAGAATGAATGATAAATATCGCCAAGTCTGTTGGGACACACTGATATGTTACATGAGGTGGAAGAAGAGATGAGCAATCTTTTTGTTCAATATTTCCAGATCAAGTAGTTTCTATATGCAAGGAGGGGATTGCAGGAGATAAGATGAGTGAGACAGTGCGCTTTGGCCTCTTAGAATTTACTGCAAGGCATTTATATCAGTAACTATAAAAGGTGACACAATGCTCAGAAAGAGAGAGAGACAGAGAGGAAATACAGTGAGGCAGGAAGAAAAGAGTAAATACAAGGTGGTATGTAACTAATCCAGCTGCAATTTTATTAAAAAAAAATCACACATGTTCAGTCTTGTTGGAAAAGTCATACAGAAATGCAGCTCCTTAGAAAAATTCTTTAGCCTCTAGTTGTCAAAATTAGTCACAGAGGGAAAATGCAGCACGTTTAAATCAGTTCTGCTGACAGCATTCAGGGACCACTGCATATTGTAGGTGGCATTTTACCTGGGCCCTAAAAGATTAGCAGGGTTTTGGCAGTTTCTCCTAGGGAGCAGAGCATTCTAAGACAGTGAAAGATGTGTAAAATTGCTCAGTAAAGACAGTTGTTACTAAAGGAATAGTTGTTTTATTTCTCTACCTGGAAAAGAGCAAAATAGACTGGACACTCAATACGCTCATCATGTTCCTGTTTGTCCTATACCACAGACTTATTCTAGATTAAAAGGACATTTTTGCCTACAGTTTCCTATACTAATGTAGTAAGATGTCAGTAAGGCCTTTATTAGGGTCTTTCTGCAGAAACTCCAAGCTGAGTTTTCAAATCCAAAGATTTGACTGTGATTATGAGAACTGAAGAAGGTTCAGTAAAGGAAAAGCCATATAAAGGAGAGCTTCTGGGATAAAGCCTCATAAAATCAATTTATTTCTAAACAATTTCTAATCACCTCTTCCTCCATCACTCTGTGCCTAAAGGCTGAGCAATTAATACCAAAAATGACAAATGGTGACTACAATATTTAGGAAAACAGCAAGTTCCAACCAGATGCAAAAATATGCCTTGATTTTAAAACTTTTCTTTTAATGAATCTTCCCAAAATTAGATATTAATTTATAGTAGCCATTGATTCACTCCTTCAACAAATATTTGTTAAGTACCAACCATATGATAGGGGCTAGTCATAGCTCTGATCTTTTATGCTTATTTACAATGAAATATTTTATAGTCTATAATTTGGACAAATTGAAGGATTAAGGTGAGAATAAGTTTAAATGCAAAGACTGAGACTATTGAAACTATTTTAACTTGGTTTTGAGATTAGTTACTTTAATACAAATTGAACCTACATAATCTGATTCTAAATATGCCTATTAGATATTTATGCACTAGACTTTGTTTTAAATAAGTGAAAGCTCAGGAAATCTGAAACCATTTCTGTACAAAGACACACTAACTGATGCTTTAAAAATTATATATTGAGGATAAAGAAAAATCCATCTTCATATGAAAATAGAAATCATGGGTTCTAATATTTATAAACAGGAAAAAATTTGGAAAAAAGTATGGAATAATTAAAATAATCCTGACTAAACTTGCCTTCTGCTTTAATAGTTTATTCCTTAAAATAAATTATAATTCCTTATAATTCCTTTATTCCAATAAGAAACACACCTAGTACAACAATAGAGAAAAACATTATCTCCCAAACATAAAATTCTAATTCACTGAATTTCTAGAATGAGTTACACGCTATTTTTCCACATATTGCCTCTTCCTCATTAGAACTTATATTGGACCTTCTTACCCATTTCTCCATGTCTTCTCATTTGTCTTTTGTATTTCATCATATTGCCTTCCTCAGCTAGTTATGTAATTTCTTCCTGTCTAGTTGCCGGTTAACTAATTTAGCAGATTTAGCAGATTCTAGTCTTCTAATTGTCTCACTTACTGAATTTTTATTTTTAATTATTGTATGTTTGGTTTGATTTTTAAAAATGTTTCTTAAAATGTCCTCAAGTCCCTTAGACCTCTTTATGGTGATTAACTCTGAACTCTTCAAGCATATTTAGTTGCTTTAATTGAGAGGACTGATCTAGGTACCTAATTCACCAAGCTCTGCCTCCTTGTATAACTCCATTTGTATCATGTTCCATGTAAAATTATGTACCCTGACTTGTTGCTCCCAGGAACCATTCACATAGATAAATGGAAACGGCCATGACAATGACATGGATTGTAAAATAAAGGCTGCCTCGTGGGATCATGTAGTCCTCCAGGTCCCAAGAAATACAAAAAATATAGTAGAAAAATATTATATATATATTTTATGTAAGTCTAGGTAATTAACATATATGATTTTAAAACGTTATAAGAGATTCTTATTTTTATGTTATAGGTGAGAATAAGGAGGCTTAGGAAAGTTCAGGTACTTTTGCAGAGTCAGATGACTAATGACGACCGAGCCAAGATTTGGCTTAGGAGATTCTGAAGTGCACATTCATTGCACCACCCCACAAGTAGTCAATTACTTGGGGTGATTCTGCTCTCTTTATCATGGGTTGTCAGCAGGTTAGAACATGTAGAAGGCCAAGAGCAGGGATTTAATACCCAAGTGAACTAGAGCACTTTATTCCGCCTGGTGACCACAGCCCATTTCAGCCTTAGGTGACCATTTAGCTAGTATTTGCTCTTTGTCCCCTACAGCAAGCTTAGAGCCCTATCAGAACAAAGGCATTATCTATCCATAGTGGAGAAACTTCATTAGGAGTGTCATTCTTATGTAAATCTACCCAAATGGTCCCTTTTTTCAACTCATTTGAGTTTCTGGAAATAAAAGTTAATGATGTTACTAAAACTCAACACAGAAATGAACTCTTTGTAAAAAAAAAAAAATATTTTTAAGCTTTAAATTACACATGGTAATTTCTGTCGCTGTCTTCCCAAGAACACAAAAATAATTTCTAATATCACTCTCGTATCAGACTGAAAAATGGGGGCACATTTTGAGCAAAGGTAGAGGACTTGCCTGCCTGCCTTCCCTCTTCCTGTCTCCCGGCTTTCTCCTGCACTTCCCTCCCCCACTAAACACGGGCCCTCCTGGGGGTGGAGCTTATATTCTAGCATGGTAGTTGGGAGCCAAAAAATAAACAAACAAGAGATACAAAATAAAAGGTACTTTCAGACAGCGATAGGAGCTAAACAGGAAATAAAGCAGGCGGATGAAATACAGAGCAATTGGGGCATGGCTAAGTTACAAAGGGCCTCGAGGGTCTGCCGCCGAATGAGGAGGCACCAGCGCCCAGAGAAAGGCCTTTCAGACAGACAGAAGCACCAGAGCAAAGCTCACAGGTGAGGAGGAGCCTGACCTGCTGTGTTCCAGGAGGAGACAGAAGGCTGGTGGCTGGAGCGAGGCCCAGCAGGGACAGGGTCCTTGGAAGACGTGAGGGAGGTTTGCAGGGCCAGATCAGGCAGCGCTTGTAGCCTACCTCCACGGGTCTGGGTTTTATTCGGAGAATGTGGGAAGCTCTTGGAGGATTTTTAGCTGGGAACGACATAGTCTGATGTATACTGTTCAGAGGTCACCTAGCTGCCGTAGGGTGAGAGTGGAGGCAGGGAGATGAGTTAGGGGAGTCTACCGAGCCAGGTGAAGATGATGATGGATCTGGCTGGAGTACTGTGGCAGAGACAGAGAGAACAGGATGCATATAGGGTATGTTTTGAAGGTACAGCTGACAGAGCTTGCTGATGCACTGGGTGTGGTGTGAAGGAGAGGGGAGATCGAAAACGATGAAAGGTTTTGCCTTGCTGTTTAGTTGCCTGTAGGACTCATTCTCAAATGAAAGCAGCACATGCTGAGTAATTCAACGGAGAGATCCTGGCAAGTGATGCAAAAGAGACTGTTCCATGACATGGCAAAAACTAGCCAGACTGTAAACACAGAGCTGGTATTCCATTGACCAGGGATGTAGTTTACCTTAAAAGAGATGAAAGTATCACTTAGCGCCTTGCTGCTTAAAGTTTTTTCTGGGAACCAGCAGCACTGGATCACCTGGTTGGAAAGAGAGAGTCTCTGTCCCTACTCGAGACCCACTGAATCAGAATCATCTTTGTGCGGGTGCACACAAACATTTGAAATCCAAGGGCAAAGCGATATTCTAGCTGACTGGGGACCACATCTTTTGTTTTAAGAAATATACAAAAGCACCATGCTTATTTAGCATTCGTGACCGATAAAAAAACTGAGGTTTATGCAACAACAGCAGCAAAATACTGAAACAAAACACTAAACCGAGCTTTCTATACGCTTGCTTCAAATCACCTTACCTACCAGATTTCTTTCCCTTCCAGTGGTCTTACTTTCCCATTATTTTAGTAATTGCACACAAGAGAATGGAAATATGCACAAATCTGGTTACCAGGCTTCAGGGTCTTGTGGTCAGAAATACTGCTCTCCAGTAATATTTTAAAGGAAACATTACTTTCTTTAATTATAAATAGAGGTCACAGCAATTTCTGCACAGACCCCTAAATGTTTTATGATGTTTTTAATGAAAAAAAGGCAAAGGAGCCAGTGCTTCAATATATCACACACACCAGACTGGCAAAAAATTATAATAAAAATCTATGTACTCAACTACATTTTCAACAGGCAGTGAATCTATGGAGAATGGAACCATTTATATATAGCTCATTTTTTCCTTGAGTTCAGGGGAACCTTACTGAGAAGGCCACTTCTCCCCCAAATCTGTCTTTCCTTCCTGGAGAAGTCACCTAAAAACTGAATGCAAAATCCATCTGTTTAAAAACCAAATCAAGATGTTTTCCAGAGCAGTGGTGCTGATATGACTGTATTGGCTTGCACAGAGGGGTTATTAATCAAAGTTCAGTTCAAGCCAACAAGTATTTATTGAACACCTATAATACTTAAGTTTTTTTGAATTATGTGCATATAGAGCTACTGAAAGTTGCTGATTGAGAAATTTCCACATTGACGATTTCAAAGACAAAAGAAGTCAACTTTCTTTAAAATTTCAAATGCTCATGACTATGGAGATTTAATCCCACTGTTGGAGTATGAAATTAAGGGTGGCTTCCTTTCCTCTTGTTTTCAGATACCTGAATTTAGCAATACTACTTAAATGTCCCCCTCCTCAGAGAAATCTTTCCCATCTACCCAATTGAATGTCAAATTTTGCCCTTGTTATTCTTTCATATAACCTAATACTTCCTTTCATAGCACTTAATACACATTGTAGTTTTATTTTGTGTGTCTTTATTTGTTTGTGCTCTGTCTTCCCATTAGAGTAGTACTTATGAGAACAGGGCTGGTCTGATTTGTTCTCCAATGAATACCAGCTGCCCAGTGGAGTGCCCTCCCAGGCAAATAATAACTATTTGTTGAATGAATACATAAAAATGTTAAATTGTCAAAATCTCTCCTTTGCTCCATGGCTCACCACCTTCTTATTTCAGACACCCTGATTAAACCTCATCTTTCTCTGAATTTTTTACTCATTTGCTCACTCAACTCAGCAATAGTGTGTGTGTCTGGGTAGAGTGCATTTGTTTAGGGAAAAAAAAAACCCACATTTTTCTTTTGAGGTTTCTCATCCTTAATCTAAGCTGTACTAATCATCCAATAACCATGGAATATTAGCATTTTTTATTACTTTGTTCAATTCTTGACTTTTTTCAGTAGCCAACTAGATGATCTCAAGGAAGAATTTTCATCAGTTACTAAAAACTAAACAATTAAGGTCAACATGTAAGTCATCAGTACCAAAATTTCCATTAAAATCATTTGCCTTCTACTGTATTAACCAAATGAATTACATACTTCAAAGAAGAAACCTGAAAAGACCAATCTTTTTGTAAAAATACTTAGGGAACACAAAGGTGAGCCAGCAGTGTGGTGTCCAATTTGCACATGAACTACAACACAGGGGCAGCGAGGCTGACAACAGATACGAGGCAAATAAAGCCAACACGCCACAAATAAGGAACATAAATCAAACAGAAAAAGAAAGCAAATACCTCAATTTAAACTTGTCTCCAGGTCAAAACCTCAAAGCTGCATTTCAGTGGATACGTTTAATGGGTTCACAGGGAGCAAGACAGAGAAGTTTGGAGTAACAGGCATAAGAAATTCTGAAACGCTTCTGTTTCCAAGCAGAAAAACCTTCTGTAGCAGTCATTGTGAATCTCCAGCTCTATCAGGCCCATACAGGGTGGGAAGAGGGACTTGCCTGTACATTCCATAAGATTCCCAGCACGGGATCAAATGCGTATTAATTTGTTAAGTGCACTTTTCCATTATAAAAGTAATAAAGATCATTGGAGAAGTTTGGGAAGTAGAGAAATAAAGGGCACCATCCACGATTGCTAACATCAGAAGAGATCACAGACTCACTGGTAATGGTAAAAATGGGCAGCAACATGCAGTGTGTTCATCAGTTTAATATATTTGCCTGCCAAGATTACTGGAAGGAGCTTGGTGTATTGATTTATAATACAAAGTGGGGCACTGAATGCATTCAAGTTTAAAAAGAATGTCTAATTATGGTTATTTATATTCCCTTGCTTTCCACAAATTCATTCCTAAATAATCAGAGGTCTGGGGCTAGCAGGGACTTTGAAAGGCCATTTAGGCTATCACACTGTGATCCTTCACCTATCCCAGGTCTCAGGTGAACCTCATGAAGGACTCACATTCTTAACATCCATTCCATTATTACCTGGCCAAGTACTTATAACATAGTTTGAAGAATTTACCTTTACTGAAGGGGTGTATCTGATTATTTCAGTTATCCCTGGCACTGATGGGTTCAGGACTGAGATATTTTAGCCAATAAGATGTGAGAAGACCCTTGCTATTGACTTTTTGCAAAGTTTCAGAGAAAGCCACAGGAAGTGAGCCTCTTCCATAGCAATGTGAAGAACCATCAAAGTTACAGATGGGGGGATGAAAAGACCATTCCAGATGACATGGTTGAAAAGATGGATCTGCGCACACTAAGCCTATAGCTACAAGATGATTGGTTTAAAAGAGCCAGCCCATTAGTGGGTGTTGGCTAATCCTTGCTGCTTTTCACGAGATATCACAAGAAAGAGATGAGCTTTAACAAGAAGTTTTCAGTTTGCAAGAAGAAACATACGGGAATGAGGGTAGTCCAGAAACTAGGTACTAAATTAGATGACTGGAAAAGGTGATACAGCTGTTGATTTACTCCCAAAGATGAACCTTTCAAGGAACTTTGGTATAGCAATCACTAGTGAGAAAGAGAGACATGGGGAGAGAAGGAAACAAAGAAGCAAAGAAGGTGGAGGGATATGTCTAGCAAAGAACATTGGGTGTAGTTCCTGGTACAAGGAAGTGACAGGGCACAAACCGATGAGAAGCCCACTGTGACTTTGAGGAAAGCATATTGCCACAGAAACCACAGCACTGGCCTACAAAACCCTATGACTATTCCAGCCCATCAGCAGAAACTGAATTGTGAAACACACATCCCAATGTTTATCTCAGATGAAGCAATGGAGGATAATGGGCCAAAAGGACCTGTCTACAGATGGAGCCAGAGGCCACAGAAAACAGCAGGCAGGGGCGTTTTACCCTGACAGCAGACACAGGTTAAGGAACTCCTCCTTGCCAACAATTCCACTGCCAAGTCCAAGTGTATCCCGATGCCTGTGCAGGAGAATTGAATTACTGCTGCAGAGCTGAATAGCAGTTACTGTCCTGAGTTACCTCTGTTTGTGTTGTGGTGGTGGTAGGTAGGTGGCTGAGGATAACTTGTCTTTTGTTATATAGATGCCCAGACCACAAGGAGCCAACTCCAGACCTGATGGAAACAATTTAGCATCACTAGAGATCCTGGATCCGAGCTGGATGTAGTAACTAGGGGATTTCTGGTTTCTTCCCTGGGGAAGCAGATAATGTTCTATGTGTGGCTAGGAGGGTAGACTGTAGCCAGGATTCAGATGCTCACCAAAATCCATCCTCCCTCTTCTGTAGCTGCCTGGCCCGCAGTTAGCTAGCTACCTTACATTTTGCAGCCTCACTTGCCATTACTTTAGACCATTTCAATGAGATTTCACTAACAGAATACAAGTGATATGACAGTACCACGTGGGGACATTCAAGACAGGGGGTTTGCTTCTCATACTTTGCTTTCCCTTACCATATGTCTGAGATAGACATACGCAAAAACTGTCTAGAAACGCATTCTGCATGCAAGAGTGCCCCACAGCAGAGTTTCCCAAATCTCTTCAGCCCATGGCACCTTTAGGTTTAACCTTAGGTCTCACAGGACCCCCAAACCAAAAGAAATATCTGGTTATTCCATTTAAAAGTAGTTTTCAAAAAAATTAAATATATATGTCCTAACAATCAGCAGTCACTTGAAATAATACATATGTTAATAAATTGAGAGAGAAATATTTGTATTTTATTTTTAACCACCATTACTAATGAAATTTGTCCATCTGTTGAGTCCAACTTCTCAAATACCACCAACCTTATTTCCTATTCAATATTGATTTTTGCACAAATACTGGTTTTTTAAAATCACAGTTGCTGAAAACACAGCCTTGCAAAGGCACATCACTGAAAGGAATGTAGTGTGAGATCTAAGGTTGAAACTGATCTATCTTATGTGCATTTTGGGTTTCTCTGTTGTAACAATTAACATTATTCCAACTAATACATTGACTAAACTTTTGGATGGCTTTCAAAGAAACATAGGAAAATGTCATGCTGAATCAGAATGAGATATGGGTTTCCCTCAGACACTATTGCCTTTCTTAGGGCAGAACCAAGATGTACAAAAAAGAATGTGGAATAAAGTAAAAGAATGGCAGATACACTGGGATGCAATCCTCCAAAGAGTATGATGAACCTCCATACGGCCTTTAAATACCTTTAGCGTCATCATCCTTAGTCCTCTTATCAAATAATTATTCTGGAACATTCAATAAATAAGTCTTGAGAAATGAGGTTATTCAACAACTATAAATTGTTTTGAATAGCTTATTTGTTAATTCAAGTATTTACTCAACACCTACTATGTACAAGTTACTGGATATTAAAATAACACAGTACCACTACACATAGGATATATTCTTTGCAAACTCTTCTTTGGAAGAACAAATCCACATTCCACTGATAGATTGGGTTTTAATACCTTACTAAGCCAAAAATCAACTGTCCACTGTTTTTAACTTCACTCCCCAAGGAGGAAAATAGATTAGTGCGCTTAGACATTTTTCTTTGGGACCACATATTATACGTGTTCATCTTTACTGGGCTGCTCACACACCAATTAACTATTATGTTTTATTATTTTTCAACTATTAAAGTTGAGTCAAAGAAGGTATTATTTTTAAAAAATCTAAATATGAACCAAAAAATTTTAAAACTGAAAGGGAGGTGAGCAATGTTCTTTCCTACTTCCCTGATTTGTCTTAAGCCCTCTTGTGCCTTCTGTTCTCTGTAAGTTTAAATCATTAGCTGTGATCCAAGCGAGTTATGCCTGAAAGTTCTCCTATTTTCCCTAGGGGAACTCTGCCCTGTCCTTCCAAGCTTCAGTCTCAAGTGGAGCCCTCCATGCTGCCCCCAGGAGTCATGCTCCCTCCCCCCTGCCCGGCTCCCCAGCATTTTATATGAGCACACAGCACCCGGATTCATGCATACATGCTTCTGCTACAGCACTTTTCAAATTACATCACCATTTTGTGGTTGATGTGTTTATTTAAATCAGAGGTTGGCCAACTTTTTCTGTGAAGGAGTCTCATAATAAGTATTTTAGGTTTTGTGGGCCATAGGGTCTCTGCAACAACTACTCAGTTCTGTCTTCGCCTTGGGAACGCAGCCACAGACAATATGCAAACGATGGATGTGGCTTGGTTTCAGTAAAACTCCGGCTGCTGGCTAGACTTGGCCAAAGGTAACGATTTGAGGACTCCTGATTTGAATCTTTAAGACAGTAAGACCCATAGAGCTTATGAAGTCTCCTAGGGCATATTTGTCTTCAAAGAATTTTCTGAGTCCCCTTCAGCCATTTCGTAGAATTCTTTGGTGATACCTGAACAATAGGATCCACTTTTGACTGAAAAATTTTGGAAAGGGCTTAGGTTAATAATATATAGTGTACATCTAATGTAAAGTGAGCGAACTTTTAAAAAGAACTGCAATTCCTGTTTTTCCTGACAAGTTGGAAGGCATGGCCTATATTCTGTCCACCTTCCCTTATGGTGACAGTCAGTTGGGTCTGAGTAGTGGCTGCCCCTTTTAAAAGCAGCAAGTATCTCCAGCTTTCCACAGGCATCACTACTTTCTATTCTCTCTCTCCAACATTCAGCCCAAACGTCAGTTGTCATTTATCCTCTTATACCTGCCTGGCCTCATTCTTTATGTTACCTGGCTGGTTCCTTTTGTCATTTAGGTTTGCAACCTTGATATGGTATTAAGAATTCCTAGGGTGTTTTGGACCGCAAGTCCTTTACTTTCTTTGCACCCAGGCATGCTTTGTTCCTGTCCTGCACACTCAGGGTTAGGCATACCAATTTCTGTGATGAATGGATTTTAAAACTGCATGCCTTGAAGCTTGAGCCCCAGATTCTCCTTTTGCACTATACTTAAACCATTACTTCTCCTTTCCTGCAGTCCTTGTTCTGCTTTCTGATTATCCACAGCCTCACATGTAATCTCATTTATCTACTTATCAGATTCATCTTTTTAAAAATGCAAATGCATTCATTTTTCAGTGATAAAATATAGGCATCAGCTGTAAGCATCTTAAATTCTTTTAGGAAGTCCATCTGAATGTGTATTATAGCCATTTGCTATACCTGACAGAATGAGCAGGTTTTCAAATAGAAAGATAACTTTCTGACTATTGACAGGAGAGCAGTGTCTTTGTGATCACTTCCTGCTAGTGGTGTTAAGTTGGGCTAAGTCACACCTACTCACCTGACCCACAGCTGCATTTGTAAGATGGATGGGGGTCAGGGCACATAGTTCAACTAAGATCCATGATAGTAGCCAACATTCATTGAGCATTGCCTGTACCAAAGATTGTCCTAAGATCTCTTACACAGAGTATTTTGTTTAATCCTCTCAACACATCCATGCATGGAGCATATGCTATTATTATATTCATTTTATAACTCAGAAAACCATGGAACAAAAAGTTAGGTAATTTGCCAAGGTCAACTGGAGGAGTTGGGATTCAAACCCAGGAAATCTGATTTGCAAGCTTATTCTCCTTACCATTGACCCCTCGACCCCTGCCAGTTCATCGTCAGTAGGTGACCATCGAGCAGAACCAATCCTCTTGTCCAAACACATTCAAACCCATGGTATTGCTAGCAATCTACTGAGTGAGCTGTCAAACTGAATGTAACTATAATACTGCCACATTCCCAGGACTACCTATATTCCTATCTAGTTTAGTAATGAAAAAAACAATGAATGCTTACTGTTTCTAGGCTTAAACATCCTGAAATATTGGTAAAAATTTTGATGGAAACTTTAAAAAATTGCATTGTTTTTTTTCAGACTGCACTGGGAATGATACTGCTCAATGCTCTATGTCCTCTAGATACTCTATTTACTGGGATTTTTATTTTTTTATGACCAAAATGGGCATTTGGTTATAGCTGCTTTAAAATTTTTCTGAGATAAAGATTAAAGTTATGCCTTAAAACAGGGAACTCTGGGACCTCCATTTCCCATTTGTCTGTATTATAATGGACCTAAAATGACTTTCTGGGGAGGATCTCGGGTTGCCTGGGACTACTTCTATGGCTCATTGCTAAGTGAAACCAGGTATCCTTCTACTGAGACATATATCTCATTGTTAAACACTCCAACCTCCACAAGACGATATTAATTCCATCCCCAACTTGGCTGAAAAAGCACATGCCTTAGCAATTCCTAACAAGCAGAGCAACTGCCCTCCACATACTTCTCAAGAATATAACATTAAACTCATTACTGATCCAGCAATATCTTTCAAAAACTTGGCTGAGAAAAGATGTACTTATAGAAGATTCCCCCAAAGCTGTATCTATTGCTCAGACGCAGTGGTCTCTCCTATTTTGACACCTACCCCCCTAAGAAAATCCAACACAAAGTGTATATACACACTATTTATAAGAGTTCAGGGACCTCACAGACACAAGCTAAGAAAAAAATACTCCATATTCCATCCTGGGATTGATGGCAGACCACGAGAAAGTGACAAATTCTGGACCACAGCAGGTCAAATCTGATGAAAACACTCCTTTTTTGCACAGAATTGATTTTTAATTAATTTCACCTTGGCAGATGCACTGGTCCATATTGAGGGATTGTATAGGAAGGAGCTGATGAAGGTTATCACTGTGCTTATGAGGAGGATGTCGTTCATGACATTATACAATGTCCTCCCTAGAAAAACTTATTGGAGAAATTTCTCTTTGGTCTCAATATCAGGCAGGATGGGGCCTCTCCAAGCAATTGGTTTGATTTCACTTATGAACACTATGAATCATGTTTGCCTCCTATCCTGGTGTGCTGAAAAGCTGGGTCAAACATGTGGCACTTCTCTACAGAGGAGGTTAGACTTCAGTAACGCGCTGGCCCAACTCCTGACCCCATTCTCCACCCTACAATCATAACTTTCTCTTCCTTCATCTATTAATTGATTTTGTTTTCTCTTGCCATACTGAAAAGATTTTAGAAACACATTTTAGTCAGATTTTTTGAACAAAAAAGCATAGAAGTAATTAATTTCTTTGGTGCTTTTCCCCCAGTGACCGGTTCCACTAATGATCTCGTTAAATTCTGAAAGCCATCTTCAACTCTTCCACCTTATGCCTGCAGTTGATGCTGCTTCAAATTCAGCAACATCTGTCTTCACTGCCATTACCCTAAATACAGGCCACCAGCTCCCTTCTCCTGGGCCACTATAATAACTTACCTGCTCTTACCCCCTCATATCAAAGCCAGTCCCCATCCAACTGACTCTCTTGAGCCTCAGCCATGCTTGAAACCCTACATTGGCTTCTCTTTGACCTTAGGATATTGTCCAAACTCCCTAGCAGACCTTACATGTCCCTAGAAAATATGTAATGAGCACTCTTTGATCTACTCCATAAAATGCTGCTTTACTTTCTGTTTTAGACATTTGCACATGCTGTTCCCTTTGCTTGGAACACTCTTATTCCACCCTCGTGGCTAACTTTTACTCAATTCTCAGTCCAAACGTTCCTTTTCTGGCATCTTAGATTTGGTTACACATTCCTGTTACAAGCCTTCAGAAGCAGTTATTACTTGGGAAGTACAGAAGGCTGCATTTGATTGCAATTACTTTTTAGATAGTGTGTTTTCCCTGCTATGCTCTAGGACAAGGATCACGTCTGTCTTGTTCACTGCTGTATCCCCTGTGCTAACCACAGTGCTGAGCACGTTATAGGCACTAAAATACTGGCTGGATCATTGACTGAATGAGACAAATCATCATTAAAGCATCAGAAAGATTTCTGACTGGTTTATCTTTAGTGGACCTACAAGTTTAATGAAACAACTTGTGAAGTTGAATATATAAGAAATTCATTACATTTGCTTATTCCTTTTCTATCTTCAACTATTTTCACTTTAAAATAGGGAAGAGGAAAATTCACATATCATTCCTGATCTTATTCCTTATTCAGTTGCCACAAATCACCCAGGGTAATGCAGCAATAAAAGGCAAAGTTAATCTTCAGAGATCTTTCCTCTTATCAAGGGATACTGAGTTAATTAGAGTTAAAGGAAGATTTTGGTTGTCTGTGTGAGAGAAAACAGAGGAGATAATTACCAAGTAATCCAACGATGTCATCTACTTACCAAAGCCAATGGTAACCTCACACCCCCTTGCATAGCCAGTGTAATGCAACCTTGTCATGACATCAAACATTTCTACCTTTTCTTTAAGTAGGCTTCTGTTACCTTTTCTGAACATACCACAAAGAAAGACAACGTAACAGACCTCTATTCCTGCACATAACTAGACCTAGGATGGACCAGCAGGTACCTTGGCTTCACTCTCTTTGTTTCCTACATTCTCAACTCCTGCTTGTTCATAAACTCTAATGAGATGTTCCTATTTGATACATATGGGATCACCTAGGTCATGGGTCATGACTTGCAAAAAAAAGCCAGAAAATATGGGCCTGATTACTTTTACTTCTGCTACAACAAACATTTTTAACTCAAGGCTGCTTCTAGAGCATTTCCAAACTAGTTACAACTTTCAGCTACTTGTAAACAGAGAGAGGACTGAGGGGTGCTTAGATTACTCAACTTCTCAGACGCTGTAGCCCACTCCCAGGTCCTGTGAGATGCCCTGTGCTCTTCTGTAGTGACCTCTGTTACCTGCAACCAAGGGAATGTGAACTAACAGAGCAAGACTTTAGTAAGCAAGATATCAAACACACGGATGGTCTAAAATGCAGGCTGCTACGGAGAAAGTATGGAGGATTCTCTGTGGGAGAGAATCCTCAGGGTTCTCCTTACAGACAAATCAAGATTATCTTCAAAAATGACAAACTGTAGAATATTAAGCAAAACTAGAAATGCTGACTTCTTCTGCACATAGGTTCAGCTCAAGTGGCCATATTTTACACATACAGATGCACATACACTCATCCTATTGTATCTACTTCTAACTACTGAATTTTATGGGCTTTAAAATGTCATTAATACTGAATCACATTGTTTTTTATGTACTACTAAGGAACATAAAATGCTGCCAATTAAATGGTGATACAGTGCTATCTTAACACATTTTTTAAGTTTTATACTTCTTGAAATGTCTCTTTTAGATTTAGGCACACATTGATTTTTTAGTACTTATCTTTGTGCACTAAAAGGGAAATCTCAGCTAAGTATATTGGTTAAGGTACTCCTAAAACTTTATATTCGGATTTCAATATTTTCCAATCACTTTTCAATTGAGTCTTTCATAACAATATTTTTTTCCACAATATTATTAATACCTGCTATGACACCAAAAGCAACGGTAATATAGTATTTCTTAAAAGAATGCTCCACTATTATCTCGAAGCTGCCAACCAACATTTGGCAAGGTTTTAGGCTAGACTTTTCTTGATCTTACCAGAAGATGTCAATAGAAGCTGTTCAGAAAGCAACCTAATATTCCTTCCTCAAATGGTCCTTACATAGTTGTCTAGACATACAGCTAGAAATGACAGGCATGCAAAGAATGGCAATTATGCCATGGCTGCTACCAACAGCTGCAAGATGCTGTAAACCGTAAGTTGGATTCTGATTTTAGGGATACTAAAATGTGTGTGTGTTGGGAGGGAGGGATGGCAAGGAAGAATTTTATCTCAGAATCAGTGAAATACAATGTTACTCACCCCGGAACACAAAGTAAAATCCCTACAAGATGGGATGATTGTTAATTCTGCTAAAAGAAATATTTAAACTCAAATATAGTTTTAGAGCATTTTCAAACTAGTTAAAACTTGCAGTTACTTGCAAGTCAAGTATCTGAGTGGCAGAATAATCAACCTGAAGCCTCAACTACTCCAAGTGTGTAGTTGGGCACATGGAGTACTTCTTCAGTAAAAGGAACTTGAGCGCAAGCAGTGCTGATTCAGAAGCGGCAGAAGTTTCATGAAGGGCGATCCTTTCCACTTCTGCCAGCTACATAGAGATGGGTGGGTGGAATAAAAAAGACTTTAAACACAAATATTTTAAACACACCATTGCCTTACCCCAGCCTCCACTTTTCCTTACAAATAATGAAGATAGTGCAAGTTGCATGCTTTTAAAACACCCAAGACACAAACTAGTTAAGGAGATATGTGGGTTGACAAAATACTTTTTATATACCAGGTCTGAATTTCAAACTTTTTGGGTTAATTAACAATCTCCTTCCAAAATAATCTCTAGAAATGATACCAATTGTCTCCAGGGTAAAAGGACAGACCTTTCTATCCTGGGAGGTCCCTTGCACACATTCTCTGTCTTGGCCTTGGTCTTCTGAGGGAGAAAGAGCGTTAGCAATGTAAAAAACTTTTCCTGTTCTCCACTCAGTGTCCTTTCCTCCTGCCTTGGTGGCCACTGACTCTTGCTGGGGAACTTTCTGGAACTGCTTTCCACCGATTACCCTTTAAGTCAAGATCCTTTCCTAAATCAGTTGTCTACATCCCAGCCGGATGGCAGGACTGTCTGTGAAACTCCAGGGTAGTGGCTAGCTCAGAATGTTCCGGGGACATGGAACTAGCTCATAGTGGAGATTATCAAGAGTAGATGAAGCCAATGCATTGGAGAATTAAGTAGAAGCTCAATTATTAACAGGAAGTTGTACAGAAAAAAATATTACAAATTATTCTCTTTCTGTGAAATAAGGCAATTATCTTTCTCTTAGGACTTGCACTGGGAAGATGACTTCATTTCCCAAATAAGAAAACAAACCAAAAATATTTCCACTGTATGTTTATTGTTAAGAAATGGTTGGTTTTAGGACTGTCAAAATAAACTGGAATGAATAAAATTAGACTTTTAGGAAACCTACAGTGATGCTGAAATATATTGTATTCGGTGGTAATTTAATTTCCTTATCAGTCTCTCCCAGGAGAAACTGGGAACAGAATGTGTCCACGTCCAAAAATTCCTGAAGAGAATGCAGAAAAGCAGCTAATTGCTAATTGGAACAATTGGTACCAGACCACATTGGTTTAGATAATACAGATACAAAGGGGCAAAGGCAAGGAAATGATCAGTGAGATATGGGAACAAGAAGAAAAAAATTAGAACAAAAATAAACCAAATGACAGGTCACTTTATAATGTGATTCATTTCCAGACAAACAGCAAGTTAGGAAAAAAACTACATGAAAATAAACTGGCTCTCTATGATGCTGGTTATCTCCTATGAAGAACACCACAAAAGCTGATAGATGGAAAATAAAAAATACTCTAAAAATTCAGAAAAAAAATTTAAGTTTGTATCCTAGAAAGAACACAGAAGACTTTGCGGTCAATATAATTTTTATACCATGAGGCTGACATGACTCTGTCCCCAAAATGGAATATTGATATCAATTTTCTCTACATGGGGTGAGGAAAATGATTGCTTTTTATAAGGAAATAGTATCTAATACCCTATAATGCAATTAGAAAACCTAGTATATAATGCATGGAAATGTCTCTTTAATTTATAAGATTTTGAGAAAGCTGTTCAAGCTATAGCATAATAGTTCAGGCAGATTATGGTTAAAACTATGAAGGTTACTTGATTCCAATACATTAGCAAAGTATAAATATCATTAAAATGCTTCAAGGTCAATGTATCTTCTGTATAAGTTCTTCTCAAACTTCGTAGTATGTTCAAATCATCCAGAGCAGGTAAATGCAGATTCTGATTCCGTGGGTTGAAACCAAGACCTGAGAACTTGTATTTCTAAGAAGTTTCCAGGTGATGCTGAAGCCGCTGTTCTGTGGACCATAATGTGAACAGCAAGGCTCATCTTGTTGCCTGTAGTTTCGGTAGGGTCTTTCCCCCGCGGTATGTGACTGAAAGGATGGTCATCTCCTAGTTCAGGCCCACGTCAGTAACTTGAATCTGGTCTCAATTACAGATCTTGGTTTAAGCTGTCCACTGTCCAAGTAACTGTTAACTTTTACAAGAGCCTGCTCTTTCTTTTATTTAAAATCATTATCATAATCAAAACACTGAACAGCTGGCTACTATCGGTGGGGTGGCAAGTTAGACTGTGAGAGAAAATACAGAATTCTGCCACCTAGGAATTCATAATCTAACACAAACACACTGATGTTGGTGGGTATGTGACATTCCAAAGCAGGATAGCAATACCAAAGTTGATGTATATCTTCAAATAATATGCAAATCAAAGGTTCATCTTGTTTCAGGAGTCAAAGGGAAGAAGAATGAATATAAAATTTGTTGGCAATGGAGTTAGTTTAGCTTAAGAAATGTAAATTGCAATCTATATTATAGAGCTGTCAGTTTTCTTTTGGACAATCCCTTGTGAAAGGGCATGGCCTTTCAGAAATGATTTAAGGTCAGTTTGCTAGGCTTCTGCAGAGAGAATTTCCGAAGCACAACAACAAATAGGGCTACCTGTGTCAACAGCATTTTTGGTGGTTAAAACAGATACCTACTTACTAATAGTGGTAGTAGGTATCTACCTATCTATCTCTACTACTATCTATCTCTCTCAGAGAACTTAAAAATAGCTGCTGGTAATTAACTCCGGAAATTAAGTATTGTTTTGACTCTCAAAGACAACTGAAGCACTTTCTAAAATTATGCCACTAAATTTTCTTCCACAAGCTTTACAAAAATATATCTCTTAGTAAATGAAATCAAAACAGTATTAGGATTGATTACTTGCATCTGAAAAAACAAGATGGATTTGATATGGATTCTGGACTTCCTTGCTGCCATAGCCAGACAAGTACTTAACTGGTAAGAAAATAATCCTGCCAAGCCTTAGAAAGACTCGAGAGGCTGGAAAGAGAGCCAAGATGTTAGAAATATCTCCCTATTCCCACTGTTCTCCTTTCTGTCAAACTCATAAAAATATACATGATCTATACACACAGTTGTAAAAGTATACCCTACTTATGTCAAAGTAAACTTAAATTTGGAGTTTTGTGTGTTTTTTACATAATGCAGCTCATTGTTTCCCTGAGAAATGAGGATGAGATATTTTGATACCTGGGGCAATAAGATTATTTAATTTGTGTGGGGTAATTAAGAACAGATTCTTACTGCTAACACTTGATCAGTTTAAACTAAACTACAATACACAAAATACTCCTTCTTCCTGAGATTTTGAAATTTAATATCTTTTAAAATGGAAAAGCCAAAAATTATTTTTCTCCTAGAATAAGACATAATTATAAGCCCTTGGACGCTGGCCGTAGCTACAAGACTAAACTAAGTAAACGTATTGGATTATGGTGCCCCTTTGCCAGGTCATTTGGCCCTCCATTCTCTTGTTGGATGAAGTCTTCATATTTAAAACAGAATTTTCTCTAAAATGAAACATTTGGTACTTTAAAAACATTTCTGAAAGGCAGTTATAATGCAGAGGAGAAAGCACTGAATTAAAATATCTGATTTTGATTTCCAAGAGAGTGTCTCAAAAATCATTTAAGTTTTAGTGTTTTGTACTGCCACACCCTACTTAACCATAGTTCCTACCATTTTTTATTATCACATTTGATTTGATCCTCCTGGATCATAGTTCCATATGGCACTGATTCTTCTGAAGATACTGTGGGCTATGCTTTAATTGTTTTACTCTACTTATGAAATAAAGCACAGAACCAGAAAGACTCATCTTTCATCAGGTGTTGCAAATGAAAAAACACAAAGCTTAAACCAATTAATACCTACAATCATATCCATATTCACAAATAGATCATATTACTAATATATTTATATACTTTTATTTAGATAACATAAATTACTATATCATTTTAATAATATATTATTAGGTAACAATATCTACCATGTAAATGCTTATCATATGGCAAACACTGAATTTAATAATTTACATATATGATTAATTTCTTTAGAGCTACTGTTATGTGCGTTTTACTGAAATGCAACTTTAAAAGGTTAAGCGTCATTTCCAAGACATTACAATTGATGTGTGAGAATGCAGGGATATAATCTGTTCTGGATGACCCCAAAGCCTCAGATCTTTGCTCTATAACCCACTGTTCTCATATATTAAGATCAATTCTATATGGAGTACCCACTTAGAAACTGGCAGAGAGTATTTGCAGAAAGAGATACATAAATACTGCTATGACATGATGAGGCTAATTTTGAAGTGATAGTAGTTTTAGCAAAGTAAAATTAAAAATTAGCTTAATAATAAAAAGAAAAAGTATTATGGTTAATTCATATGTAGTTTTAATTTTAAAAATTTATACAATTTGAACATAGTCAAAACTACAGAGAAGAAAAAATGACTTCAAAGTTATTGAAAGTAATGTTGCGAACTCCCTATACAAAAAAATACCAAAGCCGATGATCAAGACGGCCGACTAGACATAGATAGTATGTGCCTCCTCCATAGGGAGGAACCAGAAGGGTAAGCAGATTCTTACATTTTCAACAGATTGTCTAGGACAGAAAGCTAAGATTCAACAGGGAAGCAATGGGAAGCACCAAAGTGGGAAAGGAGAAGGTTCAAGCAACTTGCCCAGCTATGAACTGGCTAAGAACGATGAGAAGCTCCTGGATGCAGGGAAACAGTAAGAGAGAAGCCACCAGGGCTGCATACTCTCAGATGAGCTTGGCTACAAGAGAACCCCCTGAGCCATGCACATCTTGGGCCTAATGTAGAGAGCCATTTGGAGATTACACAGATATGTTGCTTCAGAAAGGGAACCCATGTTGAACCCCACCAGCATCCTGGCCTTGGGCAGCTTGAGTTGGGCACCATTCTGAGAGTCTAGACACCAGGGAACCATGGCATACCTGTAGCCATTGCATGGCTCCAAGGAGGGACAGGGGAGCCCTTAAACTCAGTATCGCTAATCAAATAAATGCAAGTTACAGCCACAATGAGATACCACCTTACTCTAATTAGAATGGCCATTATTAAAAAGTCACAAAACAGTAGATGTTGGCATGAATGTGGCAAAAAGGGAATACTTCTAGACTGTTGGGGGGAATGTCAATAAGTGTAGCTTCTATGGAGATCAGTATGGAGATTTCTCAAAGAACTAAAAGTAGATCTACCATTTGATCCAGTAATCCCACCCAGAGGAAAAGAAATCATCATCTAAAAAAGCTATCTGTACTCAGATGTTTATCATAGCACATTTCATAATTGCAAAGATATGAAATCAACCTAAGTGCCCA
>CAUYRT010056268.1:0-60240 GCA_963574885.1 Lepilemur ruficaudatus
TTCATTCAGGATAATACAAGAGGTAGTTCACCTTTTTTATGGCTGGAAGATAGTATATCTACTCCATGGTATACATATGCCACATTTTATTAATCCACTTATATATCGATGGACACTTGGGTTGTTTCCACATCTTTGCAATGTGAATTGTGCTGCTATAAACATTCCAGTGCAGATGTCCTTTTTATTGAATGTCTTTTTTTCCTTTGGGTAAATATCCGGTAGTGGGATTGCTCGATCAAATGGCAATTCTACTTTCAGTTCTTTCAAATATCTCCATATTACTTTCCATAGAGGTTGTACTAATTTGCAGTCCCACCAGCAGTGTATGAGTGTTCCTATCTCAAATGTCCATTGCCCACTTTTTAATGGGCACTGTGAAAAGGACACTTGCACCCCAATATGAGAGCTGAAAGGAGAAGGCAGAGTGCAGCCTCACTGACCTCAGTTGAGACTATCCAAATCAGGTGACTCAATTATTTTTGTGATTTTGTGCATGCCCATAATTAACCATGAAAATGTCAGGAGTATTGGTTTTGGAATTATGAATAAATTTTATCAATTTGGTAAATTTGCAAATATGAAGAGAGTGATAGTGATAATTGACTGTACATTTAATCATTAAAGAGGATAAGAGGGCTGGAGATGTCCATGGGTGAACACCTAGAGGACAGAAACATCTAGAGTACACCTGGCAAATGAGCAGGAGCGGGTAGACAGATGGAAAAGAGATCAGAATCTTTGAGGCCAAGGAAGGGGAGGGACTTGAGAAGTAGGATGTATTTAATAATGTACAATGACAATGCTACAAAATCTACAACGTGTCTGTTCCAGCACAGTCACCTTAGGAGGGAATGATTTCAGTAGTGTGGACATTGACAAGATAGGTAACTGGATCCCTACTGGGTGCTGGTTATAGAAAGAGCAATAAGACATTATCCATTCTCTTAACAGACTTTCTGACCTTGGAAAAATTAGGAAGGCATGAAGAGTTGTTCACTTATTCAATAAATATTTTTTGAGCATCACTATGTGGCAGACATTATTTAAGCACTTGAGGCAGAGTAATACACACACAGTAGGCAAAATTCTTGCCCACATGGAGTCCGCATTCTATTACAGCAGTACAAAAGCCCTCCCTCCTGCAGGAGCTTGCTCAGTGTGTCCCAGAAACAACCAAGACACCAGAGTGGCTGGAAAAAGCAAGCAGGAGGAAGGTGGTAGGAGAGACGGTCAAGTGACTATAATATAGCAATTCAAGTAGGGCCAGGTAAGTGCTCCAGGAGTTTAGAAGAAAGCAGAATCACTAATAGCTGACATAGTTAGGAAGGTTGTAGAGAATGAGTGAGACTTAAGCTAAGATTTATAGGAGAGAGTTAAGCTTTGTGCACAGAAGAAGAAGGGCAAACAATTTGTGTGTTGGGAAGGAGTGTGGGGTAGGTATCACGAAGAAAAGAGCAGAAGTGAAAATGCACATGGAGTCAATCTGGCTGGCATGGAACATCAGTTCAAGGGAGATTGGGAGGAAACTTTAGAGCTTAGGTAGTCTCAATACAGGAGATTTTGAAAGCCAAGCTAATGGGCAGCCACAGAGGCTTCTAAGTAGTCCGATGTTAGATTACAAGGTGCCTTGGAAAGTTGAAGGTGGCAGTGGCATGTGTCTAAAATGAATGAATGAAAAGATATCTAGAGGCAGGGAAACAAATTAAAAAGACTTAAGCAGCCAAGTTGATGAGCCAAGAAGGTCCATGACTAAGGTCTCTGGCACTGGAATGCAAAGAGTGCAGCAAACATTGTGCAAGGAAAATGCCCAACATTTAGAGACTTGGCAATGGGGAGAGACAACTCAAAGAGTGATGGCATCATCGAAACATGTTTAGGGAGCAGGGTGAGGAGAGTGGTTAGTAATGGGATAAAACTGTGGGACATCAAGATGAAGATGCCCTACAGACAGTTGGAGATGCGGATGAAAATTCAGGAGAAAGTCAGGGATCATAAGATCCACTAGGGTAAAATCCTGTTCTAACTCACTTTGAATAACCCCCATCCCATGCACACCAACCAAAATTCTACAGTAAATTATTGCTATATGAATGAAAAGAAAGCACACCGCAAGCTGGTGCTTGCTTTTTTTCTTTTCTTTTCTTTTCGATGCTTGCTTTGACAGAGGAAAGCAATGTAAATCACCAAGCTGTGGAATGTGATGGTTTTTGGTAGAAGGAGAAAAAAAAAGAAGACCAAAGGACCAACTGGAAAATCGTCTAGAATTTTCACAAAATTATGCTAAACTCATTTTATAAAAGAATCAAGTAGATAAGAATTCCCAATAGAAATTCAAGGCTTGGAATCACAGAGGCTACAATTGAACCCACAGGAAAAAGGTACCATTCATTGCCATTTAGGTCCCACAGGTGCAATGTAAATAGAGGTCACTTTAAGCAAAGAGGAGGCCCCACATTTCCCCCGGAACAGGTGGAAGGGGTGAATTTCTTAAGGAGGAAGTCTCTAAACAGCATCAGCAGAATGGCAAGCTTTCAGCCCCGCCTCCCCCACGGATACAAGGAGAATTTTACGTCACTCTTACACAGCTTTATTTAGGACTGGAGGGAAGCCAACTGTCTATTGTTCAAGTTCACATTTTAGCTGATGATGGAAATTCACACATTCTGTACAAGGCCATCCTGAGGAGCAGTCCTCAGTGTGGGACTTTGGCAAAAATACTACATTCTAGGACAAACATGCTTTCCAGAGAGGCAAAGATTTTCAAAACAAACAAACAAGTCAGCCAGCCAGAAAATGGATCTTTAAGTGTTTACCACAGGGAAGATATCTGCTGAAAAGTTTAAGAGTAGAGATAAGCATCATTTCCTCCATTAATTATTTTGTTAGATTAAAAGAGAAAAACCAACACGTTGCCCTGGCATTTTCTTGTAATTATAGTGGGAGGCCCACCTTGCTCCCCACAAGCCATCATTTCTCTAAAAACTCTGAATCTCGAAAAGAAAAAAGAAATCCCCACTGTTCATCAAAGTGCATAAAAAAGTTTTGAAAGTCCAACATGAATTTGGGAAGGAAAATGTATTAATAATAACTATGTGACCTTTGACATGGACTTAACCCCCCTTAGCTTTGTAAAATAAGAAGGCTGTCATTAACTCCAGAGTTGTGGCAAAGATAAAACAAAATGTTGTACATTGTCATCTCCAGAGGCAAACCTTCCCTACCTGTCCAATCTAGACAGCCACCCACTCTGTGTCACTCTCCTTCAAATCTTTGCTCAGCATTTATTACTACCTAACATGTGTTTGCTGACTTGTCTGTCTCACCTGAGCAAATTATAAGTTATAAGAAAACAATGACTTTGCCCCGTTCACTACTCTATCCCTAGCACAGGTAACAGTGCCTGGCACATGGTAAATGCTCAATAGATATCCACGAATAAATGAAAAACAGGTTGCTTATTAAATGCTAGTTCTCTTCTTTCCCCTCCATTCCAAGCTTACAAGGCTAATCTATATTTTATATTCTAGAAATAGATCTAGCCTTTCAAATGGGGGAACTTACATAACTAAAAGGCACAGAATGAGGATATATGAATTATTACTCTTGCAGTCAACATTGAATTATTCTATTACATTTACATTGTGTGTGGGTAGAGTTGTTATAGCAACTTCTCCTCTGTTTTTATTAAATGAGATAATACATACCCCCAGCAAGATGTTGGCCCGTACAATAGGTGCTTAAACATGTTAGCTTCCTTTCTTTTCCATTGTATGTACTTCTTGTATTCATAATATATTGGATTAGAAAACAGAAGTGTATAAGACAAACACTCAGGGGAATCTCACAAACTGATTCCCACAAAAACTAAATAAGAAAAAGGAGCCAGAACATTCCAGTTGACTAGGGTTGCTGCCTGATTTCATTAAGCATGACCTGATTTCTTTCAGTTCTTGGAAAATGCTATTGTCATAGTCCTTCTAATGTGCTTTCATTTCCTTCTAAGAAAAGCCCCACACAATTCTGCCATAGATTTTTTTAAGCAAATCTTTGAGATGACAGCTCAAAGAGTATTGAATTCAAAATACTCTAATCTTTTCCCAAACTCTGCTTTGTATGGGGGGGGGAACCTTAATAAACTCCCAAATCAATGTATAAAATTTCCCAGCACTTCATTTTGTGAAGATATTTTTACTGAAACTCATTAGCTTTTTTATATATTATGCTTGTTCTGATTTTCATGTAACACACTGAACTATGAGTCAGTTCAAATAAGATTTAAAATAGGATACCATTTTCTTTGCACGTAGCTACTCTTAATTGCATGGAGCAAGTTTATACTGCCTTTGTCCAATTAAGACAAAAGGTAGAAAGCATAATTAAAAATAAATCAAAACAACCAAATGCTACATTTATAATTTCACATTACATGGTGTTTGGAGGTTCCCTTTTGTTTTCTTTTATTTTTAAATCAGGCTTGGAAAAATTGTGAATTTAAAGGACTAGCCTCTCAGTTTGAGAAATTCCAATTCCTCTGGAGCAGAGTCTGACTTTATCTCAGGGAACAAGCCCTGAGCAGTGAGATAAAAGAAAATCACCTTGCTTCTTCGGCTTTTTCTCCTAAGCAGCTGAAATTGTTTCCTCGTCTATGAAATGATTTATTTAGACAATCATAAGTTTCCCTCTACTGTCTATACACTATGAGTCTATATAAAGGTTTTTTAAAATTATCCTCAATTGGAATTATAATTTTGTTCTGCAACAATTCTTCTAAACAACTGTTATTGTGGGTCATTTCATTATTGAGAAATGTAGTTTGAAACAGGCCATTGAAAGACTTCAGAGCACTACCAAAGTGTTAGTTAAACGTGTTTCCTTTAAATGAAGCTAACTCTATTTTTCTATTAAAGAATAATTAGAGACTGAGAGATCTAAGAATCCACTTATTAATTAACCATTGCTAGTAATTTTATATATCAGATATATATTTATTAAAATTATTTTCCCATTTCAATAAAACTCCCTCCCAATAATAGTTTAATGATAGTTTAAAATCTTTATGGAATTTACTTCTTCCTACTCTGTGTATTTAGAATGATTCTCCTTCTTTAATTGCATAAACAATACTGAAAAGAACATCTTGCCCAAAAATTTCTATTTGCATTTCCATGAATTTCCATATGAAGGCATGATTGAGCAACAGTTTCAAAGTCTTGCATAAAAATCTATTTTCACTGCTTCTCTGTGGAAATAAAGCATTAGAAATGGGAAAATGACAGTGTGGATTACAAATAGTTGCTCTTGTATAAAAATTATTTAAAAGTGGAACCGTCACATGTAAGATGTGTTTGTGACTCAGTTTTGTGCTTTACTCAGATGTTCAGAGAACATAATCGAGTTTATTATCTTGTCAGTTCTGTTCTACTCTAGGCTTCTGGAGATGACAGAATTAAGTCTGGGTTCAAAAAAATAATGTTTTTGAATAAATTCTGTTATGAACAGAATTTTTGACAAAAAAAATGTATTGGAATTCTATGGCTATGTGAAAATATTTTATATAAAAATAAAGGTTCAAAGCAAATATTAAATAATACAGTGGTACTAGTATACTTTTTATAAGTAGTTAATTAAATATATATGCCCCTTTTTCATAGTTAACATTCACAAAGACTCTGATGGCATTTATTCACAAAACAATTGCACAAAGTAATGTCTATATTTTGAGAAAGAATTTTTATATGATCCCTGCCATGGTTTGGATGTTTGTCCCCTCCACACCTCATGTTGAAATTTGATCCCCATTGTTGGAGGTGGGGCCTAATGGAAGATGTTTGGGTCATGGGGGCAGATCCCTCATGAATACATTAATGGCTCCCTTTGGGGGAAGGGGTGAATAAGCTCTCAGTTATTAATTCCTACAAGAGCTGCTTTCTCTCTTACTTCCTCTCTTGCCATGAGATCTCTGCCATGAGCAAAAGCAGCCTGAGATTCTCACCAGATGCGGATGCCCATTCTTGAACTTTCCAGCCATCAGAATCATGAGCCAAATAAACCCTTTCTCTTTATAAGATATCCAGTCCCAGGTATTCTGTTATAGCAACACAAAACAGACTAAGACAATCTTTGTTAATAAATATATACTGAGATTATAATATATTATGTATATATGTGTTATTGTTAATAAATATACACTGAAATATATACTGAAGAATGGCACCATAAGCTAAACATCCAAAAGATCCAGAGGCTAGTAACTTGTAGTCTAATATTCTCCCTTCAATAGATAAGCCTTTTAGAATTTTGTTTTGCCATATTAAAACATAAACAATCATTTCAAAAATTAAAATGTAAGAACTTATGTTTTGTTATCTTCTCTTTCTGAACCCTACCCATTTCTATTGAAATTTCCATAACTTTTTTAAAGCAAAGGTTTTGTTCTGATAATAAAGATAATAAGCCCACATTTAAAGTTTTGTAAAATAAAGAACTGTTTAAGGAAGAAAATAATGGATCATCCATAATCACACTATACAGAGATACCCTTAAAAAACTGTTTCATAATTACTTCTTGTCTTTTTTCTACAGGTTTCTTTTTTTACTATTCATATGTCAACATATTTTCTCCTCATCTTTCCTATCTATTCTTCTCTTAATATTTGTAATCACACTGCATATATAATTTTGTGTGAGGCATTTTGTGCATTACTGATTATTAAAAGCATTTTTATGTCATCAAAGCACTTCATTTTTAATTACAACATAAATATTCTATTGTGCAACTGTACCATGATTTACTTCCTCTAATTCAGGGTATTTAAGGAGATTTTCTTTTTTCACTGCATAAGCAATGCTGCAGTAAATATTCTTGCTTCCAATTTTTCTTTTATTTCTTATTATTTTCTAATGATATATTCCTATAAGTGGAATCAGTGGTCACAAGATATAAATATTTTAAGGCTTGTCAATCAAACTGTGATATCTACCAATTTTCATGATTAAGTTTTAATGGACATATTCATTATTAAATCTATAATAAAGATAAAAAAAATTCAACATTAATAGATAACATTTACTAGTTTACCTGATAAGGAATCACAAGACATATAATTTATAGATAATATTCTTCAAGTTCTGATCCCAATAAAATGCTTCATGAATCACAGCTTTCATTTTACCAATAGATTTACACACCCATGCTTGGGTCTGTAAATGTTTGGGGACCAGGTTGATATAACACATCCACTATATAAGTTCCTCAAAAAAGAGAAAAAATAAAGAGCAAATCTTGTGTATTTCTCATCTTTAAACTATTACATTTTTATGAAGTTATACTTATCACGTGGAAAAAGAGATAAATTGTACATATTCAATATTAAGTCAATCATTTCAAGGTGTTTTTTAAAGACCAGTTTTCTCATGTTTCTCCTCAAGCAGCAGTGACCTGAACACAAAGAAGAACGAAGTAAGAGTGCGCTTTTATGGGGAAGTGGACAGCTAAGGGAAGTAGCAGTGTTTGGGAACCTGAATTATCTGGATAGTGATTCAAATCCTAACACAATTTTATACAAATAGATGCATCTTTATTCATTTAAGAAAATTAAATCTCTAAAACTTTGGACTGTAAAGAAATATTTTAATATATGGTACATTTTAGATTTGTTCCTCTCACACTATGAGAAGTTTTAGCTCATAGTTATAAAATGTCTTCAGTATTCATCAGTATGGCACATTACTTAAGTGGATGGGAATCTGGAGTTGAACAACTGGGCTCAAATCCCAATGCCACCTTTTACCAGCAGGGTGGCACAAGACAAGTCACTTACGTGCTCTCTGCCTCAGTTTTTTCATCTTTAAAATAGAGATAATAATGGTGTCTACCTCTTAGGATTATTGTAAGAATTACGTGAAAGAACGCCTGTGAGGTGCTTGCACCACTTGGTTTGCCTGGTATATAGCGTTCAGTGTTAGCAATCACCGTCAGTGCCAACAGACTATCAACTGCAGGATCCCGGGAACACAGCACTCAGCACTTGTACTGCACACAGAAGCTGGATGTACAAAGATTAAGGTATATGATGATATGGTGTGGCATGTATTGGATGTTAAGTGAATATTGCAGGTAAAAGAAATTACCAGACTGCCACAGAGGAAGCAATTGTTGAAGGATGGTATCCTATGGGGACACCATCAGAAAAGGTGGGACTTAGCAGAACTCTAAAGGAGAGAGAAGACACAAAAGTAGAAGAGCATTTTAGGCAAAGAAAATGTTAAGAAATATTTGATATACTCTGGGAACAATGAATAGGCCAGCTGTATTATCACCAAAATGGTTCATCTAATAAGGACCCAGAAAGTGAAGGGCTTTAAGGATTAACAGTAAACCACTCGGGAATTTCATTGCCTGTAAGCATCTGGGAACGGTTGAATGTTCTGAGATGAAAGGCAAATGAGAATGAAGTGTGAAGGAGATTACTGCATCACTAATTTTGAAAGATGATTTAGATTGGGAAATATTATAGGTAAAAAAAAAATTTAAAAACTAGCCATAAGGGTATTGAAATAACCTAGAAAGCCAATGTTGGAATATTTCATTCTGATAGAAATGTGGTGATTCGTGCTTTTCCTACCTGGGTAATTCTTCTTTCTTTGTGAAATAGAACTTAGACAAAAGCTTCACCCAGCCTAGTTAATGAGTTTGACTCTAAATTTTATGCTCTTTACTGAGAGTAGGGCTCAAACAAGTTTGTTAAACTTCTCTCTCAAACCTATAGCCCATTTTCAACCAAGAGAGAATAAGAATTTAAGGGACTTGATATACATAATTTGAGAACTTAGATATCTAATAAAGTTTTGTTTGTAGTGCAGTGGCTATTAGCATAGACATCATGAGTGTAAAGTTGCAGGAGTGATTCTTAGACTTATACAAATAAGGTTTTTTTGGATAAACAGAGAATTGACTATTTGGTTAGCAGATGACTCATGGCGCTAAGATCTTAGAAGCTAATTATGAGTTTTCAGATGTCCTTGGGAAATTTGAAAATTGGCTCATGATATTAAAACACAATCAGTTGAAAGAGATTTCTAGGACAGACTACAGAACATTTATCTTTGAAAATCATGAGGCAGCAATTAACAATCAACTGTCTTTTTCTAATGAAGAGAATTTGGTAGTTAGATGTGATCTTTTAAGACAATTCTGAAAATAAACACTGACCAATGCACCTAATTTTTTTTAAAAGAAATCAGGATAATTATGGACATCAGAAAATTAAAATATACGAAATATGCTCTGCTTGTTTTTATAGGCTTTTGTTTAACGGAATTTTCTTTTTTGTGAGTAATGTGAAATATTTTTTCACTGAAAAGTCTATTACCTTAAAAGTGTGACAAGATCAGTATAAAGGAAGTAGAGAGATATGTCTATTTTTCAAGCCAAAAGAAGTCTTGTAGGTATAATTCAGTCTGCAAATGTATTGGAAGGCTATTTTTAAATCCTTCTATTATTGTGATTGTGTGATATTATGAAACTTTGCTGTTGAATTACTATTGACCCCGGAAAGTCTCTCCAAGTCGCTGAACCTCAGTTTCCTAATAATAAAAGAAGGTAAAAACAGCAGGAGAGTGATGAGGGCGCATTCCATTAAATGCTTATAAGGCTTTTTGCAAAACATAAAATGTTGATAATCACTTCTCTAGCAAGAGTTCACTTGCTACAAAATTATGTGGCTTGCTCACTTCTTTAGAAACTGCTCAGGCCAAGTGGCATTCTCTTACCTGAATGCATTGTGCATTGAACAGCATCCTCCCTTCAACTAGCAGAGTCTGAAACCAAATGAATGTTCAATTACTGTGACACTTCTCTTCTAAGGTAAGCCCATACCGGCTACTATAATAAGAGTCCCAATTAAGCTGAAATTCTCTGGGAATTTATTTATGTCTTACTAATACAGAAATTCTAAGAGGAGCTATGCATGCCACCCATTGATTAAGTCTGAAGGACTCTTCATTTTCATTTCCTTTTCTCCCAATCGTGCATTTTTAGTCATTCTCCGATGCCCCCCTAGACTGTGCAAACTAACACCAAGCCCCAGAGTTTCCTTTCGATGAAAGCCCTGATAGTCCAACCTTGCTCTACATTTGCAGTCTGCCATTTGCTAACATATTACATGACCAGCTGAGCCACTGAGCTAGAATAAACAGAATGCACTTTAGCATACAGGGATATTTTGCAAGAGATATATTCTCAAGTCTTGGAAACTTAACTGTGTGTTACCATATTGTCTTCCTTATGCTCCTTCTGTTTCTTAATTTCACACATCACTCCTTTCTTTGAAGAAATTTTCCCCCAATGTGTTAAGAAACTGAGTCATGTCCTAAATTCTGTGGAAAAACTCAAGAGGGTGGGAGGAAGTTTAGATCTGCAAAGAGCTATCTTGTTTTATTGCAATAAGAAGTTAATCTACCTGGTAGTTTCACATACGAGTTAATGCAGGTAAAAGTGCTTTAGAAACTTTAACACCATGAAAATGTGTGTTATTCTAGGATTCCTTTTCAGTTGTGGGCTATAGATGGGTCACATGTCAGTCCTTTTGTACCCACCAGGCTCATTTTAGGGGAAGTGGTTTTCCTGAAGTTCTAAAGCTGAAGGCATTTCAGCTTTAATAGGTCACTTTATGCTTTGAGTGGGAGAGAGGTCCTCATTTGCAGGGAGGTGACCCCTGTGAACCTTGTTCAACTGCAGGAGCTGGGGATGGCTCACTAATCAACTGGTCACAAAATCCAAGTATCTCTCTCTGAACGTTAAAATATATTTGTTTATTCTAACTCAGTGGCTCAGCTACTCATGTGGCACACTGGCCTTTCAGACTAATATTCTCTCTTACTAAAACAGATTTTTTTTTTAAAGAATTGAGTCTCTCTCCCATCTCAGAAATAGAGAACTGAGCTATTACTAAAAACTGTTATTGCAGCTGGTAATTTTTTTCACCTTCATAATTCTGTATTTCTTGGCTACATTCTGTGCTGTCCTGACATATGTTAATCAATGCATTTGTTACCACACAGCTTGACTATTGCATTTCTCTGGTGGCTGGCTTATCATCGTCTATAATTATTTCAACTCCAATTAATTCTGAACTTCTTTGCAAGGTTATTTACTTGCTTTAAGCAGTAAGAAAACATGGCCCCTCTTTGATTTCTAAGCATCTGGTCAAGTACAAATTGAATTCAATGCCCTCTTCTTTGCCTGAACAGTCTACTTTAGTGACCCTTCTCATTAGATCACGGGTATTAGTGGTCATTGGCCAGTCTAATAGAAAAAAAATGCATCTACTGAGACAAATACTCTTGTTATGACAGTCTCGAAGGCTACTGGCAGTAACACTAAAACAGAGGAGGGGAACAGATGAGAAACAGCTATAGAGGTATGTTCATTCAGGAGTCCAAAGTGACAATCTGCCAGTGAGAATCTCTTGGTTTTGGACCCATCTTACGGAAGGAAGAGAAACCCATTATGTCCCAGGTATTATTTTAGGTGCTCTAATATCATTATCATGCCAATTATTGAGAGGTAAAAATTACTAACCCTCCATAGCTGATAGGCAAAGGAAGCCTCAGAGAAGGAGATAAGGACCTGCTTGATAAAAAGCAGTAAGTGGCAGTGCCCAAACCCAAATTCAGGCTTCTTGCCCACAATACCACTACAGATAGAACAAGAAGTAGCAAATAAAATTGTATACTTTCTGTGTATAAGGGAGTGGGAATAGTGCACCCAGAGGTATAAAATGCAAAGAATCAGAATCAAACAGAAACAAGCCTCAATATGCAACTCCTAAAGCAAGGATGTTAATTTATAGGCAGAATAATTTATAGAGATAGATCTAGATGGACCTAGAGCCTTTCTTTTCTTTCTTTAGAGAGCAGATAGTAAATATTTTCAGCTTTGCAGCCTATACAGTCTTTGTCTCAACTCCTCATCTCTGTCTTTGTAGTGCAGAAGCAGCCACATATGTCAACAAATGGGCATAGCTATGTTCCAAGAAAACTTTATTTACAGAAACAGGATGTGGCTCTTGGGCCATAGTTTGCAGGTCCCCTGGTCTAGATTAATGCTTCCAAACACAGGGTGATATCATCCCCCTAAGTGTGGTTTGGAAATGAAGAGGGAGATTTTTTGATGATCACAGTCATGAGAGTCCAGGGAGAGCATCTAATGGATCCTGGCCAGGCTTGCTAAAGATCCTGCAAAGACTCTGAGCAGTCTCCTCTGAGCTAGAATTTTCCCACTTTAAATGAGGATAGCATCCTCACGGAGAAACGCTGCATTAGGCCAAGGTGGACGGCATATGCATTAAAAAGCGAAACCTTTATTCTCATTTCAACTCACAGGAATCA
The DNA here is from genome assembly GCA_963574885.1 of Lepilemur ruficaudatus. Classification (NCBI taxonomy): domain Eukaryota; kingdom Metazoa; phylum Chordata; class Mammalia; order Primates; family Lepilemuridae; genus Lepilemur; species Lepilemur ruficaudatus. The sequence continues at coordinate 12,394 of CAUYRT010056268.1, forward strand.
GCAATAGGACGCAGAAAGAAGGAAGACTTTCTTGGAAAGAGCAAGGCCTTTAGAATGAGAATAATTTGCTCTGAATAAAGTTTTCCCACCTAGTAGTTTTGTGTCTTAAGGATGCTCCCTGATGTTCCTGAGCCTAGTCTCCTGTTAAGAAGGAAGGAACTAAGAGAAATTGGAATGTTCCTAAGAACAAAGAAATGATAAATGCCTGAGACACCCCAGTTACCCCTGATTTGATTAATCCACATTGTATTCCTGTAGCGAAACATCACATGTGCCCTACAAATACATATGACTATTATGTACCCATAATCATTAAAAATACAAAATTCAAAAGAAAAGAAAGACGAAATAATCATAGCTCTCTCATCAAGTTACTACAAAGGTTTAAAGAGAAAATATATGTGAAATGACTGGCATAGGGCATGGATTGTATAGGCTCATGCTCTCCAATAGAAATATCAGGTGAGCCACACGAATAATTATAAATATCTATTAATAGTAGCCACACTAAAGAAAAGGTAGAGAGAAATAGGTAAAATTAATTTTATATTGTATTTAACCCAATATATCAAAAATACTATCACTTCAACATTTAATCAATATCAAAAATTGTTAATGATATACTTTGCTTTCATTTTTTTCTTTCTAAGTTTGCAAAATCTGGAATGTATTTTATACTTACAGCACATCTCAATTTGTACCAGCCACACTTTAGGTGTTCAATAGCCACAGGCAGCTAGTAGCTACTGAGTTGGACAGCACAGGTGTAAACTATGAGCTGAGATTATGTCCTTCCCATCCCTTCAGTTCTCAACAGGTCTCTGACTCCTAGTTAATGTGGGAAGTGCTTCCTGCCACTTACCCTTTTCCCAAAACTGCAAATGGAGAATGACCCCCTACGCTTGCAGAATGGGGTCTCCCAGCACTTCCCAGATTGTGGTTACAAAGCACTTTTCAGACTGCACTGCCCAAATTTAACTGAAAGCAGAATGAAAATAACTGTACTTTCTTCATATTAAAATTCCCCTGTTGTTCAAGAAACAAATACAGCCAAGAGACCTGTACTCAGTGATGCCTCTTTAGAAACCTCTATTTTGGGCAATTTTCTGAATAGCAATGCCATAAATTTGATTACCTAGGAGTATCCTATCACTTTAATATCCCAACTTACGATAAAGAAATACTTTTAAGAAATCTAGCAGAAGAGTGGTCATAGAGTCACACAATTGGTTGAAAATGATTAAATAAGCCCTGTTGGTGGCCCATCGATGTTTATGATTAATGTAGGTTTAATTATCAGCATGCCATAAGAATTCAGCCTTTATAATTTGCTTTTTTTCCCTACTGAAACAAATGAATTCCTTCCCTGTTAGTGTTTTGAATTTTGCCAGTCAAAGAAACTTATAAAAAGAATATACATGTGTATAGGTGCTATATTTCACAATGTTTATGTGTTAGAAACTTACCCCCATTAAGCTCATGTGCTCCTATGCTTCATTTGGCACAGAGAGTTCAGAGCAAAAGATGGAAACGCAGAGGTTATCCCCCCTTTCTTTCTCTAATTATTTTGAGCCGAATTCACTGAGAGTGAATATGAATGCATTTCTAGCTTTTAGGATTATGGAGGTGCCTAAAGCCTGCAGTGACTTTCATTAAAGCAGATGCTCTCGCCCGAGCAGCTCGACTCCGCAGGTTCCAGGCAGGCTGATTGAAGCCGGCACCACTTGGAGAGAGAGGCAGGTCTTCTTGGGAACCTCAGCAGTTCAGGAAAAATGGTGTTTTGTTTGATTCAGTTTTCCACCCCAATAAAATCCTGCACTCCCCAAAGACTTTCCTTATCTTTTTGTTTGCTTGTTTATTATTTAATAAATGGCAAGGCAAGGAAGGATAATATTTGCTTAGTTAAAAGGACTTCTGTCCAAAAAGTTGCACCTTCGTATATAATGATGTTTTACCAATTGACACAATTGAGTCAGACTATCAACCTCCTAAGCCCTCTCCCAGCAACTATCTCTGTTACACAGACTTACACACACACACACATCACATACACCCCAACAACTATTGTTTAAGAAATGGAAGAAACAAACATTTTCTAAACAATGTACTTTGGGACAATTCCTAGAAATATTGATCTGGTTACAGGCAAGAGAGGCTAACGAATTTCAATCCATATGGCCTGCTAATGAGGGTCTCACAGAGGCTGGAACACCTATTGAGTAACCTGTTTAATATCTTCAAACCAGTGCCTCGAAATGGATAACGCCCACCCCACCGCCTAGACTGAAGAATAATGTCATTGTTTGTTTTGCACATGCCAGGAGGAAGTCTCTGCTGATTTCCTGGATGACAAAAGTGCAGCAAGGGCTTTCTCTCCCCTTCTTTGGCAACAAGAAAGCTGCCCTTCCAGATGATAGGGTCCTTCCCCCTTCCTGCAGGTACCTGTCAGTCAGGCGGGGTGTGAGGTATGATAATTCCATCTGCGCCATTCGGATTGTCAGCTGCATTGTTCTGCTCAGTGTGCTGTGGATTGTGAAAAACAACCAGGACGGATGATTTTAAGTAATTGCTCTGACAGAGACTGATTACTACAGTAACAACAGTCAGTTATAGTTAAGGAGTAGCCTTGGCATATGGTCTACATTTGATGTGGGAAGGAGAGTGGGGGAGAAGAGGGGAAAAGCTTTATAATTTTACAGATTGCTTTATGCTTTATAATGATTGAGGTTTTTTTTTCCTTCATTTGATTTGGAAAATATCACCAACAGAAGCCTGAAAAAAAAAATCTAAATATTGTTACAGATAAAGGAATTCAAAGAACATATTTAACTGCTATTAAGATAAACCATAAAATGATTAGGATTTCTAAGACCGATAATTATTCATTGCCACAGCATTTATTGTTTTGTGTATTGGGGTTTGTTTTCAACTTTGTGCATTCAGCGATCACCTTTGTGAAACATTGGCTATTCACTGATTGCCTAAAACTATTGCATTCATCTTGAAAGATGAATCATTACATTTGGAGGCTTACCTTCCAACTAGTCGGATGCTTCATTCATGAAAAAATACTTTTTAACAAAACAGATTATTCAGGTTATATATTTTTCATAAAATACTGTAGATCTAATGTTTAACATAATAAAATAAAGATTTTTCTATTATTGTGTAATGAAAGGGTAACAAAAGTAATCACAAATATATTTCTCTCTCTCTCTCTCACACACACACACACACAAAACATTTGCCTTAAACAAACTTGAAGAGAAAGACCTATTTACTTTAGCTTTGTAGCAATGCATAGAGAAACAAAGTAACTAACAGGTTTCATTCTAGTTGGGTTTTTAATTTTTATTCCATTCTTATTTTTAATTTTTTTATAATACTCAAGAAGTGGCCCATGAGATTATTTGCAGGGCAATGAACTAAAAAGCTCCTTCAAGAATAATTGAAATGATAGTGATTTTTTTAAATAAATGGTAATATGCTCAATAAAATAATTCAATACCAGATAAATAGGAAAGTCTTTGGAATAAAAATTAGGGTAATAATTTAACACTGTGAAAAGTAAGTATGATAAAGTACATCTGAAGGACATTAATTACTTATACGTGTGTGAGCTATTGTTGGGCACATAATGGCTGATCCATTTGCCGGCATAGTCGCGCTGCTCCCATTATTTTAACTCATTACTTTGTAAACCTCTTCTGCGATACCTTGAGAATAAAAAGCGCTATTTTAAACCTACTCCTATTTAATATTAATTAGTATTAAGCAAAATAATTTTCACCAATTTTTACTTAAACAATAAAAAGGCGCTAGACTAATATTTTCTGGTATGTTTGAACATAGTGTATTGGAATTTCCAGTAGGAAAATATATATATATATATATATTTCATACTCATTTTCAAATGAGTAAATGAAAAGGGCTGTTTGGGGGCCACTTACACTATCAACCTTTAGAAGCTATTTTCATGTGCTACTAAGGCTGTAAGTCCAAGGAAGTTTAGAAAAATAGAAGGCCTTTTTCTTCAGTGATTTGGGTCATGACCTGGTGATGAAGAAATGCAAGTCACATTGCAAGTTGACCTTCCAGCTATTGCAAATCATCCATACTAAATAAACTTCTCTGCTGGGAAAACTGGCAATTATTCAGGAACACTATGACAATTGGTTCTAAATAGCACAGTTACTTAGGATTTTTGGTTTCTAAAAATTGCTGTTCTCAAATATGCTTGTCATCCTCTAAACACATAGATGCTTCAAAGAGCTGAGTGCTTACACATTTAGTTGAATAAGCAAATTGGTTGTACTTAATTTAAATTAAATGTCTTCCTTCAGGATTCTTTGAAAATTTTTTAGCCATATTATATCCCTGAGATTTTTTAATCAAATGAAAATTCACTTTATAAATTATCGACTAAACATATCCATACTAAAGATAACACTTTATGAACTTACTGAATCTAAAACCTGTTTTGTCCTGGACATTAAAGCCAGTTGGGGGAGTTCAATTTCATAGTTTATTTTTTTAAATGATGCAAAAAGTGTTGACATTTTGAAAAGTGTTCCTAATATTTTATCAGAATTTGTCCTTCACTCCCTATTTTCTTACACCTGGATAAATTTGTAAATGTATTACTTTCTAGTCTTTGTAGGCATTTGGATTTAAAATGCCTAGATTAATAATATCTGTGTTTTCCTCCAATAAATTTCTTTAATCTAAACCTCCTTTTTTTTTTTTTTTTTTTTTGACACAGAGTCTCACTCTGTTGCCTGGGCTAGAATGCCATGGCATCAGCCTAACTCACAGCAACCTCAAACTCCTGGGCTCAAGCAATCCTTCTGCCTCAGCCTCCCAGATAGGTGGGACTACAGGCATGCACCACCATGCCCAGCTAATTTGTTTTTTCTATATATTTTTGGTGGCCAGTTAATTTCTTTCTATTTTTAGTAGAGACGGGGTCTTGCTCTTGCTCAGGCTGGTTTCGAACTCCTGACATTGAGCGATCCACCCGCCTTGGCCTCCCAGAGTGCTAGGATTACAGGCGTGAGCCACAGCGCCCAGCCTAAACCTCCCATTTTTGGATATGGGCAGAAGAAAAGCTAACTTAGGGAAACCTGTAGCACTTTCGATAACCTTCTGAATTTTTATTAATTATATTTTAATCTCTTTTGAGGACCTTAAACACATATGAAAATTTACAGACTATATTAGACAATTTAAATCATTCTATATTCTTTAACTCTGCCTTGATGATCTATTACATTATAATCCATACCAATACCTAGTGACTTTAAATAACATTATATTATTTCTTATGATTCTCTGGATCCAGACTTTGTGGCAGGCTCAGTTGGATGGTTCTTCTGCCTTATCTGGTATTGACCAAGGTTACTCACTCAGCTGGTTTTAGCTGCCACTGGGCTGGGCTGAGCCATCCAAGAAAGCTTCATTCACATGTCTGGCATTTCAGTGCTCTTTCATATGGCCTTTCTCTCTCACCATATGATTTTTTTCTTCATATAGTTGAAGGAGCCCAGGAAATTTTACCCCAAAATATGACTCCTTGACATAAAAAGTATTTTGAATTTAAAGGCCCTTAGAGATTAACAGGCATTGGAAGGGGCTTTCCCTCTTTCTTCATAACAAACCAAACCCATCAAAAAGAATAATGACCTCCCTTCTCCTCCCTATTATCTCAATATATTACAGGAAAGAAGATCAAGAATGCAACCTACCTAGCCCAGATGATTTTAAATATAATATCTGTCTCTCAGGTTAACTTAATTTCCAAAGAAAGCCATTTATAAGTCATACTGTTTCCCCCTATCCATTCATTCACCCAAGTATCTATTTGAGCTCCCTAGGAACCATTTATTGCCCCTAAAAAGAATTATCTATAGTCCCCTCTAAAATGAGGGTATATACATTTGTGGACCCCACGGGGGTATTGGGTAATCACTCTGTGATTCTACCCATATGCACAGTAAATAAATCTCTCTCTTATGAATCTGCTTTATTGTGAGTTAATCTTTCAGGGAGACTTCAGAGGTGAAGAGGAAGTCACCCCTCACTCCCATACAGGAGTCTTACCAAAGTTTCTTTATAAGCATGGTGGCTGGATTTCACAGAAAGAGGAAGTTGCCAGTCCTCTTAAAGGTTAGACCCAGGACTTGCACAGTGTCATTTCTGCTACATTCTGTTGATTGAAGTAAGTCTAAAGACCATTCTTGATTCAAGAGGAAGGGAAACAGGGTCTATTCGTGATGGGAAGCATGACCTATACATATAGAGAGGGGAGGATTTGATGGTGTCCATCTTTAGACACTATCTCCACACCTTCTAAGAAGTTATTTGCCTACTTACCTAAGATGAAAAATCATTTCAGCCAGATAAAATGTCATTAACTTTTCTAATTGCATTAATGGTTATTATTATGGGGAATGGAAAACTACAAAAATATTTTCCTAGTATAGTAAACTCTTGGCCGATTTACACATTAATTACTGACCCTATCTATCTATATTTTTTAATCAATTTTTATTCCAAATCTTATAGAATGTTTACACTTTTTAAAATGTAAGCTAAAATTTATCTTTGAAGAATAATTACTAACAATGTTTCCCAAGAGAGCTAATTGAAACCAAGAATATTATCTTTAATGTTCTGAAAAATTAGCTTAACTTTGGGTTTTGGAAAGGTTAGTCTATATCTCTAGGAAGCTGAAGAGCTATTACTGGAAGTCTTTTCCTTTTGGCCTTTCCCAAGATCAGCATTCAAAGAAGCTTTCTCATGTTATGAAACACATTATTCTCTAAGACTGTTCATTGTATGGGTTGATAAAGCCAGAATCCATTTGTTTTATAAAAACATATTTGCCCTTGCTCTGTTCTCATTATTTCTCAACAATACAAGGATTTAAAAGTTATTATTCTAGGTTCAGGGCTTTCTAGTGGAATCTTAGAGCCTTTTATACTGGTTAGCTTCAAAATTATTTCTAAATATGTTAATGAAGATATAATTTGTTTTCAGGTTAACCTCTGAAACAATTTTTGATGCCTCTCCAAAAGAAGGAAGCCATAGAGCAGAATATTTCTCTGGCACCAGGCAGACCTGGGTTTAAGATTCTGCTTCTACCAGTTATAAGGTATATGGCCTTTAACAAGATACTTAAGTCATTGTGGACTCACTTATAGAATTAGAATAAATGCATCTATATAGAGGGTCTTTGGAAAAATTAGTGCATGTGAAATTCTTAGCTCAGTCTAGGGACATAGCACTCAGTGAATGGTAGCTTCTAATATTAATCTTTCAAGTCAAGAGTTTTCAATAAATGGACTATTTTTAATTGGTTTGCTTGTCAAATATGTAAATGTAAACTGATAATTGTTTCAACTTTCTTAAGCCTAAATAAACTAGAAGCTTTGATTAATTTTCTTTTTCATTAGAAAAGATGTATTCATGGATCACTAGTTTCCCAAAATGTTCCTTGAAGAGGTATTATGGTCAGATACATTTGAGAAATAGTATATAATGTCTATTAAAGGTTCTGAAATATTATGTATAAAATTAAGAAATAGTCTTAAATTATTTAATTTAGCATTTCAAAACTTCATTAAAATCTAAATGCGTAACTGAATCATGAGACCAAAAATAATCAACCCATGATATAATCTATATTCATTGAAGACTCTTTTGTTGTTGATTTTTTTTTAATTTCATGGAAGAGATAGTTAAATATGGGGTTCCCAATAAATTTAATCTTACACAAAATAACTAATAGCTTTACATATTTTAAGTTTCATCACGATTCAGGGTTATTATTTAAGAACACTAGTTTTTATATTCTCCTAAAGAACTATAATACATTGTGTAAGGTTGTTTCCCCTTAGACTAAAAGGTCCAACACTACTATGCTTTGATAGGTGATCATTTGTTTTTGCATTGCTTATGGTCAGCTCAGCCTGCTTAGTATGTCTGCTTTATGGTTTTCCTCCTCTACCTCCTCGACTGCTTCCTGATGTTACTGAAATTTTAACAAAAAAAGCAAAATTTCCAGAAGAATCAGTCGACATTATTAAATCAATAACCTTAATATTATACTCTAAATGAATTCTATAAACTCAACCTAGAGGGTACTGGCCTAACCCCTTAGAATAAAAAGCTCTATTATATGACAGTTGTCTTCCTTTCTCCTTTCTCCTTAATTTCATATGCTCTTTCCCACCACTCATTCATTAAGTTGTAACTTCAAAGGCACGAATGCTTTGTATTCTGACATCATATATCTGTTACATAATAGTTGCTCTGTAGAATTAAATGGGCGGATGAATAAATATAAGCTGAGTGGATGGCAGAGAAATGGGAAGAAAGAAGGAAGGAAGATGGGGCAAAAAATGAAGGAAAGGAACAAATAGGAGAGAAAGAAAAAAAAACGAGAAGAAGGAAAGGAGAAAGGACAAGCATACAGGCTCACACCAGTTCTGAAGAAATGGTTAGAAGTCAATACTAAATTAGCCAAATGTCCTTTTAAGTTAAGAACAAAATAACAAATCCTCTCTGGGAGGCCGAGGCTGGTGGATCGCTTCAGCTCAGGAGTTTGAGACCAGCCTGAGCAAAAGCGAGACCCCCGTCTCTACTAAAAATAGAAAAAACTAGCCAGGCACGGTGGCACACACCTGTCCCAGCTACTTGGGAGACTGAGGCAGGAGGATCGCTTGAGCCCAGAAGTTTGAGGTTGCAGTGAGCTATGATGACACCAATTTACTCTAGCAGTGGTGACAGAGTGAGACTCTGTCTCAAAAAAAAAAAAAAAAATCCTGTTACACAAACTGATATGCATAAAGACAATGTCCAGAGAATGAAAATATTCAAATACATTAAATATTTGTTTGCTTGCTTCTCTCATTAGAAATAAACTCCTTGCTAATAGGGTCAATGCCTTAACATAGTGCCTGGTACTCTATATATGTTGGTTAAAAGAATAATTTGTACAAATTATTCTTTTGGTTAAATGAATAACTTCATTAGTTACAAATTATAAAAATATGGTATTATCCCAAAAAGATTTTGCCAAGGAATTAAAAAAAATACTTTTGGCAAACAAACATTATATATTGCCTAAGTTTAGGCATTCCATAAAAATCTATTATCTTGATTTCGCCATCCATGCATTTTTGGGTGGAGCAGCGCCATAATTGGAAGAGTCCTTTAACAATGAGTCTCAAAAATTGCGACATTTTGCTCCCTAGAGCAAACAAACTTTTCTTTCAGTATGACAGAAGACATAGGTTTTAAGGAAATATTTGGATGAAACATTTCATCCAAGGAATCAATTTAACTGTGTAAAAATAGCTACCCATAAATGCCTGCATCAATTTATTCTTTTTGGAGACATTTGTCTAACAGGTTAAGTCAGAATAAGTCAATGAGGGAACATGTAAATGTGAATGACAAACATAGAATATACATCTCATTTTGGTGAGATTTTTCCATAAGAATAGCACTTTTTAAAACCAATGTACTTTCTACTTTTACACACACACAAAACCTCCAAAACAAAACTATAGCTATCTCATAAACTTCACGCATTAATTGTGCAGTATTTCCTGCAAAATCAACATTAAAAAATTGCAAGTTAAAGGAAAAAGTAGCGGGAAAAGATGATTTTCTTCCCCTTTAGATTTCCTTAAAAAATAATAACTTTCCAGAGATGGAAGCACAAGAGAACACGATGTTTAGTAATACTTTTAAAATACCATAATTTAGCTAAAATAGAAAAGCAAAAGGGAAATGATTGAAAACTTCTGTCACTCAAAGGAGTGGGAGGAAGGACAGAAAAATCACATACAGCATACTAGTTACAAGTTAAGTCCTCTTAACTGATTTATTTTGCCATTTTTTTGTTCAAGTAACCTATTTAAAACGCATCCATGCATAGAGTGCCCCTATTATTAATAGTAAATGCATTTCAACCTGTCAAGTTTTTCTAGCCCCACTTTTGCAAGGTTTTTTTTTTTTTTTTTTAAGGAAAAAAAATTTAAAAGCAAAGGCATTTCCTAGGGCACATGCTGCCAGACACCCAGCATTTATCTTATCTCAGTTGATGACTTTCCTTTTATCCTGAAATGATTTGACAATGACTCTATGATTTCCTGTACAAATTACCCTTTGAAAGTGGCAGTGGCGCTTGGCAGAGATCTTCACTTAATTACTGAGTGGATTATTAGCATACGGTTCTGCCCCCCCCTTCATTTCTTTATATCTTCTAGATTGCGTTGACAGTTCCCTTTCATTGCCTGCTTTAACTCACTGAATACTAAACATTATGCAGATTGCAGCTGAGAAGTATGCAGGCTACTCCAAACCCCTAGTCTGTACCAAAACCTTTTTCATAGAGAGTAATTTACAGGTCAGAAATCAATAGTGTGTCTGGGAAGTGCATTTGTGGGTTTTCTTAATTTAGCTTGGGATGGGGTAGAGCAGAACACTAATGTTCAAAAGAGAAAATTCCTCTGCAATCTTTCCGAAAAAACAATTAGTTTTGTTTCTTTCTTTAATATCCTCTGTCTTTAAATAGACTGAGATCTTGAGATTCTATGTCTCTTTTTACTTATTACGATACCTAACTTGGCAGGAAGGGGTTAAAGAGTTCCTCTTTTTAAAAAATGCTTAAGTTTCACTCTTCATCAGTCTCTGAAATCTGGGGGCTGATAAGTTGACCCCCCACCCCCCCAGCACGTGTAGAATGTTTTTATTGTTTGCCAGGGCAAGACAAATGCAAATGATAAATTACAAGGATCTCTTCGGCACTCTCAGAAGGAACCTTCTCTTCTGTCTTGGCTCCCATCTTTTGGCACAAATTTGCACATATGTCGGGCATTCTCCATCCAGATCTTTATCCTTTTTTTTCTCCCTGAACTGCATTCAAAAGCATCTTCCACATTTCCCAGGCTATAGTAGGGACATGAACCCTTTCCCATTTCAACCTTATGCTATAGCTTAGTTATTGCTTTTTTTTTTTCTCCCCTCTCCTTCGGAGGAGAAAACAATACATGAGTGATTTCAGTACTTGGTGGAAGTGACACCAAAGCAATAGGAGTCAGTGTGGGTGGGGGAAACAGCTGGGTGCTGACTATGTCATCTCCATTCCAGGACTATCAACCACCAGCTTTATTCTTCTAGTGTTACATCTGCTATGAAATTTGGGTCTTCCAGGTGGCGGCCCAACATGCTGTCCAGTGCTATCAGGCCATTTAAATGCTTTGAGCTAATGCTGCATATCCATTTTCTAAACAAGTTAGCAGATACCATATGCAGCAATTAAAGTTTTATTGAGTGGTGCCTGCTTACCATACTGAATTTGGATTGGCTACCATCTGTCTCAAAGCCTGTGGTACCATCCCTGTTGCTTGAGAGAGCATTTGTAAGGATAGAAGATTTTTCTCAACTTCTGAAGAAGCTGCTCGGATTATTTTTTACATGCAAGCCCACAAAAGTGGAATTGGTACAAACGAAAAATACCAGACAATTAGAAGTTATGCTCGAATGCGTGGTTTTGAGTGTTACAGACCACCAAACTACAAACACAGAGTCTTGCAACTTCTGCCCTGGCTATTTTTAATATATAGGTCTTGCCAAACATGCTATTTTTCAGAGATGCTTTCTATGGACAACCCAACAAACCAACATTGGAACTAAGCAAAGGACAAGGGAATTGTTTGCATCTGTGAGAATTCATGCAACTGTTCTCATTTTCTAGGAAAATTTTACCTGGAACCACAGGGAAAAATCAAAATATAAAATTTACAGTTTACTTACTCTACTAGTAAGTCTCTAGGGAGATAAAGCTGTTTAAGATCAATCAGCTGAACAAAAAGTTTTGAAGACAGCATTTATTAAAATTTAAGTAATGCCTAAATACATGAGCTATGCTGGTTTACTAATATATTGTTAATGTTGATGTTTTCTCAGACATATTTACTAATATCTCTATACCTTTAACTTTCATGAATGCTGAGAGGGAAAAATGTATCATAGTGAAATTTAAAACATCTTCAAAATTTTAAAACAACTGCATAGGTATTAGGGTGATCTACTAGAGGAAGAATTGGAGACCAAATCTATTGTCAAATTCTTGGTTCTATGGATCTTAGATAAACTGGTATTTTTGTGAATACCACTTTCCACAGGAAATGGGTATGTCAGAGCCTGTTGATGCTGTCCCTTTTAAGCCTAACTTGTGATTAGGATTTGAATCATGACAATAGCTGGTGAGTAAGAAGAAAAATAGCTAGAGTGGCTTCATTACATCGTATGGTAATATTTTTCATCAGTGCTTCCTCACTATTCACATCCTGGTGAGCACTGTCAAATTTCATGAGTGACAAGTTCATAGCACTATAGGCTTAGGTTTCATCTAGTTAGAGGAAATGTGATGTACCTGAACAAAAACCCAGACTATGGTTCAGAAGAATTGTATGTTAGCCTCAGAACTACTATTCACAGCCTAGGAACATCACTAGTCTCTTTCAGTCCTTTTTCCTGCTCTGTAAAAAGGAGCTCAAAATATGTCCACTTCTTTGGGTTATTGTGAGATTTAAAAGTCTATATGATCTCTATAAATAGTCGTTGAAATCTGAAATGAAGAATAGTTTGCAAATCGTAATGTACTGTCACAAACCCTACCCACCCTTCAACTGGAGGTCAAATTTCATGTCTTTCTTGAATCTTTAGATAACAAGAATCCTCTATCCTTCTTCTGAATTCAAATAATAATATATTTGTATCTGTCTTAAGACATTTTTTCTTATGCTTCATAATCTAAAAGAAGATTTTTACAATAACACTCTAAATCCTTGCTATTCAGAAGGTAGTAAGGTACTGAAGTGTCAGCATTATATGGGTACTTTTTAGAAATTCAGAATTTTAAGTCCGTCCCAGACCTAATGAATCAGAATCTGCACTTAACAAGATCGCCAGGTGACCCTCATGAAAAGCAAAGCTTGAGGAGCATTGCTCTATACAGTAATTGTGATTCTCAGAAAATTTTTTTTCTATTAATAATTAAGATATTTAATATATGAAAATTTTGTGGGACTTTAAAGATTACCAGCACAACTCCGTCATTTGAAGAACAAAAGAATGCAAAATCAAACCGAGATCCACATAAACTGTGATTAGCATGAGATTAAACATTTGGTTCCTCCATTTATTTGTTGAGCAATTACTAAGTGCCTACTGTGAACCACACACTGTAGCAAGCGTGGAGGATTCCATTTAGAATAAAACATGGTGTCGGGTATCAGAGGCTTGCTGTCTAGTAAGAGGTAGATCCAAGTTTTCTCAGTCCTGTTGGGTGTTTCTTTAATCATACCACAGTAATTTTTTTTGAGAGGCATCTAATCCTGCCTAGTAATTAATTTCACCTTTGTCTTACATTTCTTTCAGACTCACAAATTTATTTATCTTCAGTGCTTATGACAGGGGAAGATCTCTGCTTAGTGAATCTGGTGCAATCAAGTGTCACTCTTTGGATAATCATATATAAAAGAAAAATGGCTCACTGGTCACCCATGGGGGATATGTGGCAGATACCCTCGTAGTATGCCCTTCTCACCTATTCTCTAACCCATGTCCACTCTAATTTAGAATTAATGTTATCAGAAATAATAACAATAGCTAACACATATTGAGGGCTTGCTATATGCTAGGCATGAGTCTAAGCATTTCACATGTGTGATCTCATTTAATTCTTACAACTATCCTATGAGGTAACATCATCCCTTTTCTGTAGATGAGCCAAAGCACTGAAAAATCAAGTAACTTGTCCTATTAAAGGGAACAGTGGAGATGCATTAGAGCCCTGGGCAGTCTCACTTTAGAAGCTTATCATCATACACAAAACTTTAAGGAGATGATTATACCTTTCGGAATAATTTCCAAAAGCATAGGTTCTCTCTAATTGCATATTTCATTCTTTATGTCTTGAAACTTGCAGATATCCCACCAATGACAATGACAATAAGGGTTCTAGTCACATTAGTCCCGAGTAGTTCTTTCAAAAGAATTAAGCAAACTGATGAAGATCGTAAGCTTAATTTAAAAACTTTCATTTCCCTGACTGAAAGGTCAATAGTAGCAGAGAGGAACTACAGTTTCTATTATTTATTGACTACATAATATTCTCCCTTCATGAACAGTAATTCTCTAATTTTTAAAACTATAAATATCTTGTAATCATTTGCTTTATTACACAATATTGGATGAATGCCCACATTGCTCCCTTGCGTTTCACTGTAATGTTTTCTTAGAGTATGTTCTTCTCACCTTTCCTGTTACAGACTCTCATTATTGGATCATTTGTCTCTAAGTGGCGTAAAAGTGTACTTAGATATCAATAGCTGATTAGACTTTTATGTAGAGACGTGGCCATCTAAGTCCAAAGGGTTACTCTAATATCAATCTAAGAGTTTCTGGCAACCACCTCCTTGCTCATTACTGCTTTATTTTTACAATTGGACTTGATTGTTGCGTGGACAGATGCCAAGTCTACAGAAGAGTAAACAATCTGAGTGTAGTTAGTTTCAGATCAAAGAGCCTTCTTCTGATGTTGTCAGTTCATGCTTTCGTTTCTAAACTGCCTGAGTTCTTTGTTTTGGCTCTTCCCTCTCCATTTCTCTGTGTATTAGTATCCTATGAGAAGGTAGGCACAGAAATTGTGTCAAATAACTGAATATAAATGCTCTAGCAAAGTCTTATAATGTTGAAAATATTGATGAAAAATAAGGTTTAAGGAATCTCCACACCATCTTTTGTCCTACTCTCCATAAGCTGAAGCAATCAAATGCCCCATGCTCCACTACCAAGGTGTCCCCAACATTAGAACATGCAAAGGGTGTATTTAGCACTTGTTGTCCATTTGAATAGACACATTTCTAGAACCTCCCTATGATACTTCTCACTCTACTGAAAAGTTCCCTTGAAAACCTGGACCAATTCCAAGAGGATTATGTATGTAGATACCAAAAGATCTTACAGTAGTTGCATCAAAGATGGTCTCATGGTGCATGCCCAAAGGTCATGTTGTATATAGAGGTTCCAGACAAATTCTTTCAATGAGTTGAAGGGATCCGTCTACAATCAGTAGTTATTTCTATCCTTTGTCCTCTACTCACAGGATTTTTCATTAACTGCAACTTTATCCTTGGCTCTTCCACAAAGAGCTTTGTTCAGATCTTTTGTTGCCAGCTTGATTCGTGGCTACATAGATCTCTTGACAGTCTGTAAGCCTGCTGCATTGTTTCAAATTCTTCTTTGGAGAGTTTCTATTCACCATATATGCAATCTCATATTCCTTCTACAAACAGTAATTTTCTAAGCATGTGCTCTAAGAAATACCGAAACAACCCGTGAGCAAAATCCTTCAACAATGTCCACTGACTAAAATATATCATCAGTACTCCTTAACCTAGCAGTAGAGATTCTCCAGGATCTAGCAACCACCTCTTTTTCCAGTTGTGGTTCCAATTTCTTCCTGCCTCCTATTCTTTCCTTCAATCAATCTGAATTACTTACTCTTTGTAAGCAGTAACAATAAAATAAAAACAAATGGGACCAGACTCTGGCAGAATATATTAGTGGCTCACTCACACTGGCTAGCACAATGGGGAAGTAACCTTTTCCTGTGTCTGAGGGCCTGTGAGTAGAGCAAGACCTGTGAACCTGTGAGTATATGCTCTGTAGTGCCCCTACCTGACTCCCTTTAGGTGAGACCCAGTGACAAACTGACCCATCTGCCAGCGTCTTGAATTCAATACTTCTGTAAGTATCTCCAGGTGATGGAATACTGGTAGGAACATCATTCCCTCTAGTTTGACCTTGATTTTCTTCCAAGAATCTCTTAAATTTCTTCACATAGATTCTCTCTCTGAATTCGGATTGTACCTGATAATAGAGAACGTGATTTTCTAAGAGCACTTAATACCGCAGCCTGGATTAGGCATAAGTTAGAACCATATAATTGAGATTTATCCTCTTCAGTATGGAACTCTGCACTTCAAATCCCACCCTGCTGTGCCGCCCCTTTATTTGCTGGTCAAAACCCAGATTTGAACGCTATAGGTCAGTCTCCAACCTAACCCTTCCTGGCTGTTTTCCACATCCAACTTACCAGGGAGTGAGGTCATGACATTTATGGCAATAAAGGAAGTATGTGTAGCTCAAATTTAACATGTCCATCTGAAAGTATCTGTTTACCCAATTCTATCATATCTTGATAAATAAAATTCTTCTTTCTGAGTATCTCTTGAACTTAAATTTGTCGCCACCTCCCCACAACTACTACTAATATTAACTCACCAAATGTACATAAAATCTCACCTCTAGAATATTTTCAACATCTTCTAACTTACCTCCCTGATTTTACTCTCCTAGAGTTCATATCTATCCTTTACCCCAGACGTCTAGTGGGTATCTCTCTGAATCATTACTATAATCATGGCTGACACCCACCTTAAAAATACATTCAATGTTGCCAAGAAAATAAAAGACAAACTCTAAGGCAGAAAAAGTCCTATAAAAAGAGTTATACTCAAGCACCTTCCTAGGCTCAACCTATCCTTCTCCATGTGTCCGAAGAACTTGTGGGGGCTACACAAATGATCATATCCCCAGACCTTTTCCTCATTCCGTTGGCTCTGCCTACATTGTCCTCCCTGCTTTGTCTTCCTGACGAACTCTCACTCATCCTTCTAGATCATGTTAAAATGTCCTTGACTGTGTGAAATGTCCTCTGACCATATCTGATAATATTATATCTTTCCCTCCTTTGTATACACTTATCATTCTTTTTGTATGTCTCTGTGTGTCTGTTTATAAGGCAAATAAAGTAACACAAATCCAGGGTTGCCAAACTTTTTATTTAGTCAAAGAATACATGGTAAGAGGTTTGGCAATAGGATAGGTCTTTCTTAGCCAATGTTTAGGACCCACTGCATTGCAAGCTGTCTATTTTCATCAGAATTAAGTCTTTCTGAGACAGTCATCTGCTGAGGCTCCTAGGTGTCCTACCTGGGAAGTATGAGCTACTTGGAAGAAAAGACATTTGGAGTTTCTCCAGCAGGGCACAAGATACTGAATGTCATTTGTTATCAACAACCCAAAAGTTATACGCTCCACAGAGAATTTGAGATTTTTTTCTGCTTCCCTCTTTTGAGCTTAGGATTCTGCTTCAGCTGCTCTGACAATAATCACAACTAACCAGTGATATCAATAATAATTATTACAATGATTAAATATCTTCATATGTACTAGGAACTACGTAAGTTCTACAATCACTACAACCACCCTATTCAGTAAGCTCTATCAGCCCTAGTTTTCAGAAGAGGAAACTGATGGTAAATTCATTCACACAGTGAAGAGCAAAGAGTGAATGATGAATAGTGAATAGTCTAATTCCACAGCCTTTGATCCTAACCATACTGCGAGGCTGCTTCTCTGAATCAACAATTAATTATCTAGTGGCACTATTGTTATTCATCTCACCTTTGTCTTCATGGCAGAGACCCAATAACATTCTGAGAACTCCTCGTAAATCATATTACACTTGTAATGTTAAACAGGGCATATATAAGACACTCGAGATACTTCTACAAAAGCCAGACAGTCCTTTGTGAAGCTTCACAGACATTTGAACCGTCTCACTATTTCATAGCATATAAGTCAGTTTGAGTTTAAGGCCTTTTTTGTCACTTTGTTGTCTGCTGATTATATTGAGAGCAAAACTAAAATATCATCATCAGTTTTATTTGATCTGGTAGTAAGAGAAAAAAACGATCCTTTTAATGGCATTTTCTCTTTTTTTACATTTTATTATGGATGATTTCAAACATACACAAAAGTAAAAAGCACCGTATATCCCCATGTTCCTGTACCCCAGCTATAACAAAATCAACTTTTATTTCACCTATAATTTCCCATCTTGTTCCCCTCCTACACTCTCACCAGATTATACTGAAGCAAATATCAGATACGTCATTCATACATATTTCATAAATGCTTCAGAATGCGTTATTAACTTTCTTAAAATACCATTATCCGCACCTAAAAAATAACACAAATTCTCTATTGATATTAAATACCCAGTCAGTGTTCAAACTTCATCAAAGTTAGCTTCACAAATAGTCTTCTTTTACAATTGCTTTGTTCTAATTGGAATTCAAACAAGGTCCACAATTTTCATTCACTTGACATATACTCCTAAATCTCTCTTAACCTGTATGTTGCTCTGCTTTTTTCCTTGCAAATTATTTTTAGAGAAATCTAGGTCTTTTGTCCTTTAGAGTTTCCCTCATTCTAGAATTTGCTGATTGCCTCCCCATAGTGTTATTTAATATATTCCCCTCTTCTTATTTTCTGTTAACTGGTAGATAAATCTAGGTAGTTAATCTGATTGTTTATTTTTTTTCAAGTGTAATGATGTTTTGGTTCATATTTCATAAGAAAAATATATTTTATTACAGTTATTGATATCATAATCCATCCCTTCTTTGTCCAGCGTGAACCTCTTCCAGGTTCCTGAGTCCTTATGACACAGCCCCAGTTGTTTGATAGCTTCCTTGTTTTCTGGTACAAGAAGATATTTCAGGCTCACGTTAAAAGTTTCAGTACCCAAACTTGGAGTCAGTTATTTGTTTAAGAAGTCTATTTTGAGTGGAAAGACATATATATAACCACAGTCTAGGGGCTAGGAATAGTTATTATTATTAGGTTGGAAATTGTCCCTAGGTCTTTTTAGCAGGCAGAAATTAAAAAAAAAAAAAAAAGAAGAAGAAGAAGAAAAAATAAAAACAAAGAAAAATCTTAATTTTTTAGTATTTTTAAATTGCTTACTTGGTTTATATGGTTTATATACCACATATTATATGTGTATTTATATGTATGTGTGTCACATTATAATAATTTCAACATAATAACCAAAAGGCCAAAAGGTAACTGAAAACCTTTTTTTTTTTTTTTTTGGCTAAGTATATAGCCTTGGGATATATCCCACTAGGGATAAGTATGTATAGACAAATAACTAAATTTTAAAGTTACTTGAAACAATTTCTCAGGTCTCAATTAAGCCACCAACTCAACATATAGTTTAGTTCATTCATTTAATCTTGCTTTTAAATTTTAGAGACTTAGAGACTCCTTATTGTTTTCATTTTAACTTTGTCATTTATTCACATAAAACATTGTTCCAAAATCAAATCAATCAAATAAAGTATATTCAGAGGAGTCTGGCTTCTATCTCTGTCCTCTTTCCCATGTTATTCCCCTCCCTTTAGAGGTAACTATTGAATTGATTTCATGGTTTATCCTTGTAGCTTTAAATTTTTTGAAAAATACATATATATTTATAGATTTCCTGAGATACTCAGAATACTATATACACTTTTCTCTACTTTTATTTTTTTGCACTTAATGTATCTTGAAAATCACTTGCTAATAGTTTATAGAGATATTCTTTTACTCTTTTTTTTGAGACAGACTCTCACTTTGTTGCCCAGGCTAGAGTGCCATGGCATCAGCCTAGCTCACAGGCTAGCTCACAGCCTCAAACTCCTGGGCTCAAGTGATCATTCTGCCTCAGCCTCCCCAGTAGCTGGGACTACAGGCATGTGCCACCATGCCTGGCTAATTTTTTCTGTATATTTTTAGTTGACCAATTAATTTCTTTCTATTTTTAGTAGAGACGGGTCTTGCTCCTGCTCAGGCTGGTTTTGAACTCTTGATCTTGAGCGATCCGCCCGCCTCAGCCTCCTCCAGTGCTAGGATTACAGGTGTGAGCTACCGCGCCCGACCGAGATATTCTTTATTTTTTAAACAGATGTATTTAAATACTCCATTGTATGGATAAACCATGCTTTACTCAACTGGTCCTAATTATGATAGACATTCAGGATATTTTCACTACTATTGCAAATAGCGCTATAATAAATAGTTGTATTTTTGCTACTGTATTATTGGAATATATTTCTAGAAGTAAAATATCTGGGCCAGATGATAAATGCATATAGGAGTTTGCTAGATGTTGTCAAATTCCCACCAATAATATATGAAGTGCCTTACCAACATATTGCCTTGTCAATTTTTGGATTTTTTGTAATTGGCAAGTTAGAAACAGTATCTCAGTGAAGTTTTAATTTTCATTTCTTTTGTGAGTAAAGTTGAACATCTTTTCATATGTTTAAGAATTATTCATATTTCTGTGAACCATTTTTCCTAATTCTGGCCCATTTCTCTATGAAGTTTCAATTTTTTCTTCTTTTTTCAGATGCTCTTTATTATATTAGGAATGTAACTTTCTGACTATAAACTGAGTTTTGAAATTTTTTTCCAATTTGGCATTTGTCTGTGTAAGTTGCTTATATTTTATTTTTTATGCCATGCAAAAGTTCTCATTTGGTTGGTTGATTGATTTTGTATAATAATATGTATTAATCTTTTTCTTATTACATTTGGATTTTGAGTCATGGTTAGGAAAGCTTACTCCACTCCCAGATTACAGAAGAAATCTCTGTGTTTCCTTTTAGTATTTATATGTATTATTTACATTTGCATCTCTTACTCCATATATAATTTAGGATAATGTATGGTATGAAAATTAGATCCAATCTTATTTTCTCATATGGCTATTAATAGTTATCTTAACATCAGTTAACAAAAATTCTATTTTTTTCCTAATTTGAGATAGTGCTTTATCAACTTTCCATATGTAACCTTGAATCTATTTTTAAACTTTGCATGTTATACTAATTTTTCTGTCTTTATGCTTAAGAAAACATATACTGTTTTAATCACAAAGGCTTTAAAATATATTTTAATCTGGTACAGTTAGTTCCCCCTCATTGCTCCTATTTTTCAACATTTTCCTGGATGTTCTTGTTTTTATGCTGTTCCAAATAAATTTTATAATCAAATTGCCTGAGTTCATAACAAAACATGATGATATTTTTATAGAGATTGCACTGAATTTATAGTAAACTTAGAGAGAACTGACATCTTTATTGACGATGGATCTTTGAATCCAAAACCATGGATATGTTACGTTTTTCTGTTATTTCAAATCTATTTTTGTGTTTTATGGTTTTCTCATGTAGATTTTGGACATTGCTTCTAAGTATTCTATTTTATCACTATCAGATATAAACAGATAAGTAGAGATAGAGATACATAAAATGTTAAAGAATTTAATGGCGTTTTCACCTGCAGTATACATGTTCTTTTGCCTCCATCGCCTTTTACCACCGTATTACAGTAATTTTTATACCTCTGACTCTCTCAGGGAGCATATTAACCAACCACAAAATCAATCCTTATAGAAAATAAATTGTTGGTTGCAGTGAGCTATGATGACACTACTGCACTCTAGCCCGGGGAACAGAGTAAGACCCTGTCTCAAAAAAAAAAAAAAAAGAAAGAAAGAAAGAAAGAAAGAAAAAAAAAAAGAAAAGCAAAAGTAAATTGTTCAGCTACACAGTGACAAATGTAAAATGCTTAAAGTTCAGTACTTTCTCTAGTTCTTAAAATGTCAAATGTGTATTTGTAATACAATGAGAAACAACATAAACTGTACGAACCTTATTTTCATTGTCTCTGTTTTATCATTTACTCAAATTATCACTCATTATATTTGAG
This sequence comes from Lepilemur ruficaudatus, assembly GCA_963574885.1. Taxonomy (NCBI): domain Eukaryota; kingdom Metazoa; phylum Chordata; class Mammalia; order Primates; family Lepilemuridae; genus Lepilemur; species Lepilemur ruficaudatus. The sequence goes on from CAUYRT010056268.1 coordinate 34,084, forward strand.
AAACCCTAAACATTCTGAATTTAAAAAAAAGAGAACCGAATTTTAAAAACCTTAAAATAGTACAAATTTGCAACCCTAACCAAATTAACCGTGACTTTAGTGTTATTTTCACCAAATAAATACAAGTTTTAATTTAGAGAACTTGATAATTTCCTCTTGATAGCTTTTTCACTCCAGGCTAAATTCCCATGCCTCCTCTCTTGATTTTAGTGGCTGAAAATAATTTGCAGAGGGGCTGCCTGGAAACAGTCCAGTGCAAACAACCTAGAGAGCTATAGTTCTTCATTTAAAACAGGCTATTTAAGTTTAATTATCCTTTGGCTGATCCTCCAGGCTCCAAACTCATTCATCAGTACCCACAGATATACTACAACATAATGAAGCATTTTTTGCTTCTTGAAGATTTATTTCCAAAAATTTCTTTTATTTAAAAAAAAATTGTTGATGCCACAATGTAGAAGATTATAGTATTGTGCCCAATTCTTGATCATTCTAGCATGCTCATTCTTGCCGTAACCTCACCGTGAGTGGAGTGAACTTTCTCATCTCTTAACTTTGGACTTGGCCATGTGACTTCCTTTAGTCAATGGCATGTAGCCAGAAATGGCAGAATACTATTTCTGAGCCTAGAACTTGAAAAGCCTCACATTTTCCCTTTTGCCGTCTTGCAGCCCTGCCCTTGCCATGAGAAGCATATGCCTGGGCTAACACATCATACCAGGAGGATGACAGACATGCAAGGAAAAGTTGTCCTGGCTGATCCAAGGATCTGCAATCATGGGAAGAGCTGCCTCAGGGGCCCAAACCTGAAGCAGAGTCACGCAGAGAAGCCCAAAGTACATCAGGAGAACTCCTGTTGACCCATAGATTCACATGGTTATTAAATAATTATTATTTGTCACTGGACTTTGGAGTGGTTTGTTACACAGCAGTAAATGATTATCTCAACAACTGCTCAAATCCCCAAACTAGTTAAATGCTCAGAGGCTTGGACTGTTCTTTCTCTTTCACCTGCCAAATCCAATTGGTCATCAAATGGTTTTTGGACCCCTTATATTTCTGCAGTGCCCCTTCCTTTCCATTTTCTTTATCACTACTCTAATTCACACCATATCGTCGCACATCTGAATTATTGCAATAACCTTCAAACTAGCCTTTAATTTCCTCCCCTTTTAATCCATCTTTCTCACTTACATGAGAGTGGTGTTTTGTTTGTTTTAGTCTCCAAATCACAGATCTTATTTGTCTGTACTTTGCTTGGAAACCTTGGATTAATATCTGCAAAATCACAGCCACTGTTTTCTCATCTGTCTCATAATGGATCATAGCTGCAAGTTTTCCTACTGAGTCCAAAAAGGGCCTTAATACGAGTGTTTTAGACAGTCACTCCCTATCAGTACAAACTGTCTCTTTCCTACCCTGGTGGTAGATGATTTATCATCATCCAAACTTATCTCCACTGTCAAATTCAGGCTGTGACCCCAAACTATCTATTCCGCCTTAACTTCTATTATTCTTTCTCTACGCTATTGAATCCTATATATCAGCGGCACTGAACTAACTTCTTTCTCAAATAGGCTCTTGCTCTCCATGGTAATGCTCAGGAAATTTCCTCTGCCATGTGCCATTCAGCCCTCTTGACCTCAAAGTCAAGCTAAAATATTTCACCCTCTGTGAAAATCTCTTTGACATCTTCCTCCACTCCTATCCCAAGGTTCCACTCCTCTGGATTTTAAGAGGACTTGAATCTTCTTATAGTGGTAGTATTAAATTTACTTGTACCTTAGTATCTCCTGCTGAAGTATCTCTTCCTTAAAAATGGGGACCTTGTCCTACTAATGAGGCCTCACATGGTAGCTGGCACTTGATAGGCATAATACACGTTGGATAGATAAAACTATTACTCTGAAAACATCCAAGAGATACTTGAGAGTCTGTGATGCAATGCTTTCCTGCTAAATATGATTGTGAAGAGGAGTTCAGTGTTGTTTTTTTGTTAAAAATCCTTTCACTTCAAAATTATTTAGAAATCAGAGACTTGATGAAGCTCCAGGGGTACTATCATGGAATAGTATAATTTGTAAAATTAAATGAGTTTTCAAGGTAGATTTTACACATGCTAATTAATACCATTTAAGGAATGCCTGATTTAATGAGGGACTATTGCACATACAAAAGAGTTTGAACAAATTAGCGTAATAGAAAATTGATACCAAAAATGTGAATGCAATTATCATTTGACCATGCTTATCCAAAAGCCATAAGTATTCAGTCCTTTATTCATGCAAGAGAATAAATAAAATAATATTCAGTTTTTGAATTAATATAATCACTCCTAGCAAATGTAGGTATTACTATAACAAATTACATTTATGAAGGAAAAGAAATAGGTATATCATTTAGTGGGTTAAATACAAAATAAAACAAGCTTGCTGTTGAATGGACACATGAATCTATAAATGCTATTTATACCAGGAGTATTACTTAAGTTCAGAAAAGCAAAATAGTACCACCTGCTCAGTTGCCAGTTACCATCACAATTTGTGCTTCAGAAGACAGAGGATCATCCCTCAACATGACTGATGTTCTCCATGTCACCATCCAATCCTGACAGAATGACCCTATTCCTTAGCTCATAGATTCAGGGGCCTGCTTTTCATCTCAAGTGACAGAGTTGAAGATAAAGAGTAGTTTCCAGTAGATAGAGCATTTGTCAATCAAATTTGAGGTTCTGAGTAATGATAAGAGTCCATTGGGGGCTTGAGAATTCAGATGATAAGGGCAGAACCAAGGGAATGGAGGATTCAGCTCACACCTCTTAGTATGACTGCTTCTCGAAAGGCGGGAAAAAAAGAAAGTCTTAAACATAGCCACCTATTGTGGTCACTTCTTTTTTCTGAATCATTCATATTTCTCCTCCTTTGCTTAAAATACAAAGTATAAATTTCTTCCAACAGGTCTTCAGTCTTCCAAAGTAGAATGCACAAAACAACCCACAATGGTAGGGAAATAAAACATTTAGCTTCTTTTTATGTATATTTTACATTATCCTCTTTAATTCAAATATTTCATTTCTATATGTTTGTAATAAATGTTTATGCTTTATCACAATACTATGTATATTTTTTCTAAACATATAAACATATATTGGGGTACACTATTGTAGAATATTTCAGAAGGAGTGCACAACGTAAACCACTTGTGTCCAGATAAAAAAAAATAGAGAGCTCTTATTTATATTTGTTTTTAATCTATAAATAAGAAATGTGTTAAGTTTTGCCATATCCCATATGTAATTATTACTGGAGCTCTCCCTTGTTACCCTTCCTTAGTCCTTTGATTTGGAGTCAACCCCTCTGCTGCACAAGATTTCTTTGGGAAGAGTGGGAGACCCTGCACTAGTTTCTAAAACGTTCTGCAACATACCACAGTCTTGGGATGCACAGATAAGTTGGTTTACAGATCATATTACTTAATATTAACTAAACAAATTTTCATGTAAATGGACAAGCAGCTTTTTCCTGAAAACACAAGAAAAAAAACCCCACAAGATCTTGGCAGACTTGTTATTTTGCCAAGTACAAGCAAAAACAAGAAACTGGCAAAGTTGATATTCTTCTCACCCTGACATGATCTCATTATCTGCTTCACAGCAAAGTATAGACCATGGCCATCAAACTGGATCTGCCAATAAAAAGCTGGATAATTCAAAATTATTGACAGGACTATTTAATACATGCCATAAATTCACATTACTAATGAGAAACTGTGCCATAAATGTATATTGCACCCTGAGATATTATCTTTTTTCATCCTTACTGTATTCTCTTCTAATTTATAAATTACGTGTTTCATAATGTACATAATTATATGCATATATAAATAAGTGGCTATAATTACATAAACAGTATGCATCAATATCTATTATTAAGAAAGCATGCTTAAAAATTCTTGATAAAGATATATAATAAAAAATTTGGATACTATAACTCTAGAGAACATAACAAAAATGCACTTTAATCTTCTTTAAAGAGCTATTATATCAATTAGTTACCATCATAAACTATGTAAGGATGTAACTGGTAGACTATGCTAGTTAGAAGGGGAGATAAATTTTAAGGCTAATTGCATAAATCACTTCTCCCTGTTAATTGATTCCTATTGAATTCTTTGAAAGAGAGAAGATTCTGTCTTCTGATTTGCTCCTAATAATCATGTGAATTGAAGAATCCTACCTAGAAAGACCTAAATGTTGTCAAATAAATCCGCCTTCATTTTCCAAATGAATCTATGATTCAGAAAGGTAAAGTGGCTTGTGGAATTCCCATAGTGACTTAGTGTCAGACCCAGAACTAGAATACAGGGAAAATAATGGATAAGTTATTCTTAAATAATATGTATAGTTTATAGGCATATTTATAGACTTCATCTCATTTGGTTCTCAAAATAACTCTGTCAGGTAGGTAATCATTATTGTACTCATTCTACTGGAAGGAAACCAAATTGACTAGCTTGAGATCGCATAGGTGATTAAGGGTAGAACTGTGTTTACTTGAACCTAGATCTTCAAAATTTATGCCATCCAATTCAGAGCCTTTGATTTGGACTTAAATGGTGCTTATTTATCATTGCCATTCAGTTGTTATGTGAGGGTGAATAAGTCCTTTAGCAAATCCAACTCACAGGCATTGAACCCTACAAAGAATATAGTAACATTGACAGATATTAAATATGAATATAATTCTTAACCTTTAAGAACTGATAGGTGTTTATTAATAGATTGATAATTAAGGCAATCTTTAAATATTATTTTATGTGTTACGGAAATTTTTTAAGTAAGATGAAAGAATGGGATCTAATTGGGTTGCCAGATTCCAATTGATTAATTTAATTTTCCACACCATAAACAGAAATTGTAAATATATGTGACCCTTTTATTTTACATGAAATTAATAAAAACTAAAACGATATTAGATAGGTTTTATCCTTTCTTCAAAAAACTCCAAGACTGTTACTAGGGTGGTGGCTCACACCTGTAATCCTAGCACTCTGGGAGGCCCAGGCAGCAGTATCACTTGAGATCAGAAGTTTGAGACCAGCCTGAGCAAGAGTGAGACCCCATCTCTACAAAAAAAATAGAAAAATAAGCAAAGTGTAGTGATGCATGCCTATAGTCCCAGCTACTCTGGAGGCTGAGGCAAGAGAATAGCTTGAGCCCAGGAGTTTGAGGTTGAAGTGAGAGCTATGATGACCCCATTGTGCTCTAGATAGGGGCAAGAGAGTGAAACCCTGTCTCCAAAAAAACAAAAGAAAAAACAACAACAAAACAAAAAACCCTCCAAGACTGTAAGCTTTTACTACTGAATCCTTAACTTGTAAAAGATATAATAATACAATGTTATTTTTGAATAAATGAAAAATCATTGGCACAGAAAATGAAAAAAATTTAAAAACCAAACTATTAAAGTATAAAATTTTGCCCACAAATGAACGTTTTCTTATTTTTAAAGGCAGTTTATAAAGAACTCATTCTATCTAAATATATTCTAATCTTTATTTTCTTCAGTGGAGGAAGTATTTGTTCAACAAACTAACAAAAGAACGTGATAAAAATCTCAATAATATTTACCAAATGTGTACGCTTTCTAGACACTGTTTGGGTTACCAAATCTTTTGTAGCCCACCCAAAACCCAGTCCTGCATAGTCATAAATCATTTCCATTTGGGGTGTAGGTATTTTTTGCTTCTACACGTAGCCACTTTCCTCCAGTGGGAAACTTTTCATAATGTTTCCAGTGTGTGTTTTTATTCTGTGTTATGTGTGTATATAACATGGGGCATGAAGTACAGTTAGGAAAAATGAAAAGATGACTTTCTCTTATATCAACAACCTTTTCTTGAAGTACTGGCAATTAGTACCCAAGATTACATCAGCTTCATAACATTCAGACAGTTAAAGAAAAGCACAATATACAATAAGCCACATTGCTGAAAGAGTCAGTCATAAGTTAGAAAGAGCAGTTAACTGTTTATGATTTTAAATTTGAATGTTCCTTTTTCATGGGCTAGAAGTGTAGGAAAAATGTTTTTGAGTGTGTTTTTAGTGGAACATTCCTGCCTTTCTTGGCCACCTCCTTTATTTAAAGCCCAAACTGGGTTACTTTACTGCTTATCAGTACCTAATGGAGAGATAGGGAAAGAAAAATAAAGAAAATAAAATTTTTATCAGTAAAAGTATCGATTAGTAGCTCTCATTCAAAAATGGGTAAGAAAATATTTTGAGCTGGGTATGGTGGCTCACGACTGTAATCCTAGCACTTTGGGGGGTCAAGGAAAGAGGATCTCTTGAGGTCAGGAGTTCAAGACCAGCCTGGGCAATATTGAGACCCTATCTCTAAAAAAATAGAAAAAATAGCTGGGCATGGTGACACATGCCTGTAGTCCCAGGGTAAGGCAGGAGGATCGCTTAAGCCCAAGAGTTCCAGGTTGCTGTGAGCCATGATGATGCCACTGCACTCTAGCCTGGACAGCAGCCTGGGAAGCTGTCTCAAAAAGAGAAAAGAAGAGAAAAAGAAAATATATTGAAATGTTGTGCTAAACTGAGATTTGAGGTGGATTTCATTATTCCTGATGATTCAGGTCCTATGGTCTCAAATAATAGAAATTAGGCTTTGTCAGTTACTATGTGAAGTGATTGTAGAAGAAAAAGTATACATGTACGCTCCCAATACACTATACATGTGTACTTGCCTCCAAAACCATTTAAGAAGGGGCTGACCCTTGAGGACATCAGGTGAAGATCAGGAGAGGACCCCGAGGAAAGTGATCTCTGACACTGAGTGAGAAACTTGTTTCGAGGGCAGAATCCCAGGAAGGAGGCTTGGTCTCAGTCTCAATTGTGGAATGTAGAATTGCCACCATGAGTACCAACTGCTGCCTCTTGATTCTCTTGGTACAACTCTGCAGTCAAGTAGACATAGAACATGCATGTCAAACACTTTTGTCTTGGAGTTCCATGTGGAATACAACTCCCCATTCTCCATAACCTTCCTTGGTTTATTTTTCTCTACAGCACTAATACCTTCAGCTTTGCCATCTATTATTCTTAAGTTTTTCTTTGTTCATAGTCAGGATTCCCCTATAAAATGTTAAGTTTCAGGAGGATAGGGATTTTTGTCTTTGTATTTTCTGCTGTATCCCCTGTTCTCAGAACAAGACCCAGCACAGAGTACGTACTGAATAAATTTTTTTTCAGGTGAATGAATGAATGCTCCTATTGTCTGTCCCTTTCTCTGCCTGTGCGCTTGGAGAGCTACTTGTGCCACACGAACATCACAGGGGTCCCCAGAGTGCCTTCACCAGAGTTACAGCCTGCACAGATGGGAAATTGATGGGGAACACCTCCTCTTTCTGCTTCCCTACATCTTGGTAAAGGGATATGAGAAAAAGAGGTAGGAGAAATTAAAGATCCTCCAGAAGCCATAAGTGTCTGCTTATTCTTGATCCAGTCTTAGCCTAAAATAATTGAGTGCAAGAGAAGTAAATAAACCCTGTTAAGGGCTTGGAAGTGCAAACCCAACACTGAAGGCTCATAATGGGGCCTTGGGCTCCCCCCTGCCATAATTTTCAGTGCCAAACATAAAGGGCTAATAATGTCCACTCCAGGGGTGCTGTCTCATGCTGCTCTCCAAGTGTCTTACTCCATTCTGGCTGCTATAACAAAATATGATAGCCTTACAAACAATAGAAATGTATAGCCTACAGTTCTGGAGGCTGAGATATCCAAGATTAAGGCACCAACAGATTTGGTGTCAGGTGAGGGTCTGTTCCTTATAGACGGCAACTTCTATGTGTCCCAACATGGTGGAAGGGTAAAAGAGGCTCCCCGAAGCCTCTTTTACAAGGGTACTAATCCCATTCATAAGAGTGGAGCCCTCATGACATAATCACCTTGCAAAGGCTCCACCTTTTAATACCATCACATTGGGGGTTAGGTTTTAATACAGATTTTGAGGGGACACAAACGTTCAGACTATAGCACCAAGCTAAAGCCACTGCTTCCTACAATTGCTAATAATACCGTGGCTACCCGTGAAAGACACTAAGGCTATCTCATGTCATCCTGCTTACCCATCAGCATGCTGCCACCACTACCTACTAAAGTCACCGACATCGTGATGATGTACCAGGTAGAGGCACCATCACCACTAGCTGAAGCTGAAACCAGCTCCCAAGCAGGGCGAAGTGAACTGGAGTTTCCCACTACCAAATGAAGCAGAGGAAATCCCCTTCCCAGCTTTGTGACCCAGAGTGGCTACATTTTATTATTTGCATTTAACAGAGATTTTATGAGTGTGAAAACAATTTTATCAAACTTATTTTGAAAATCTCTGTGTCCCTGACCCCAGGTATCAAGGATAACAAACATGGGAACAGGTTTGGTCCTCCAGTGAGTCTGAGTAACCAATATCACCATTACAGCAGCAGCTATTGCTTATGAAGTGCTAGTCCTCGTGCTAAGCATTGTACATATACTGCCTCATGTAATTCTCACAACACTCCTATGAGTTGTGTCCGTATACATTTCAGCTGAGGGAATCAATGTTTAGAGAGGCTCGTTGCAGCTGGAAATGAAACCCCACCTCACCTCTCCTTTCTCCTCCCCTCTCATTCGACACTTCAGTCTCAACTACTTACAGTTCCCAGATGCTCGGGTCTGTTTTTCTTTCCACCGCGCAGAAGCAAACCAAGCACACATGACTCGCCCAGTACAACACAGTGGGGAGATGGGAGAGCTGAGACCCAAAACCCACGCTCTTAATCCCTTCAGCACACTGCTTCCTAAAGTCTCCTCACACAGAAGCTGGCAAAAAGAATACAACATGCATTTGTACAGCATTTTAAAATGTACAAAGCCTTCTCCCACACATTATCCCATCCCATTTGAACAACCTCGGAAGTCATTATGTTGGGGCAGAGACAAAAGCGCATATCAAATGATTGCACAGGAAGCGACAGACTTAGCCTTTCAAAGAACAAACAGAAAAGCAGCTAAAGCAATAGCTACTGTTTTCCTCCTTCAGTCTAGACTGACAGAGGCTGGGGACCCTTGTGGTAACAACTTCTCCCATCTCTACTGGATCTCTGCTGTTTTGTAGTTTCATAATCACTGTTGACTACATAATCTCCTAACTTCTAGACAAAATGTAATTTAATTAGAAAATTCTCTATCACATTATACTAGGTTAGATCTGGGCTATACCAGTTGCCAATGAAAAAGTCACATTTGTCTTGAGACTTTTCAGCTGGTGTTTTTCATAGTGTCCTCATGCCTGTTGTTTTAACTTGGAAAATATTATGAAAATATTTTGTTGTAGAAAGTATCTGATTTTTCATAGATTGGATACTGAAATTGGTGGAGTTGGGAATTATTCATTCTCATTATCACAACCCTAGAGTTTACCTTTCACAGAGGGACTTTTGGTAGAAATTATGTTACCCTACATCAAGGCTGGAGGATGACCTAAGAATAGTGATCATTTCCATAATTATGTCAGCCCTTACCGTGAAGGGGGTTCAAAATATGCTAAGAGTCTTCCTCTAACAGCTGAAGTCCATCTGCCAAAGCATGGATCCCTAGGTGCATCTCCGCAGGTATTCAATTGTGCTGTGATCAACAGATAAACTATGTTAGCAGATGCTTTTGGTGTCTATTTCCCATCAGTCTGGGCAAAAAGACAGTCTCTCCTGGGCAGACAGTGCTCAGCCCATTGCAGAGATTTTTGAGACAGGAACAAGGTAGTTAATCCAGACCTCCATAGGCTGCAATGAGGCTGTGGAATCTCCTTGAGGACTTGGAATGTGTGACAGAAGAGGGCATGCCGTCTCCAAAGAGAGCACTCGCATGACTAAGCAGTCAGGATAGAACACCACAGAGCAAGAAGATAGACATCTTACTTGCAAGGAGTCAGACCTTGGTTTAAAATCACTCATGAGATATCTGTTATGATATTTTTTGCCTAGGAGACCACAATGTGGCTCCTGCTTTCAATTCCTACCCTTGCACACTCCAGCCTTTTCTACCTGTAATTCCCAGAGAAAACCACCCCCTCTTTGCTCTCCAAAGAGCAATGAGCATGCTCTCCTCATTGCATGTGCTGGTTTCTCCCTCTGGAATACCCTTTTCACTCCTCTCCAAACCGCTGAGTCAGGCTAACTCATCCTACAGGTCTTACCTTTGAGATTATTCAAAAATCCCTTCAAGACCACTCTAACCCCAACCCACCATTGGGGGAAAGAAATTACTTATGTTCTATATTCTAATTCTATGCTCTAATTCTCTGTTTGCTTGTGTCTAATTTGAGAGATTGTGTGAGGTTTACCATTACCTCCCCAGAGCTTACCGCAATATCTAGAACATAGTAGTAATTGAACAGCCACTGAAAAAAAGGACAAATAGATAAAATAAACAAGAAAATTAAAGGGATCATAGTATGAATCATTCTTGCTTAGGACACTAAGACTTTTGCTAAAGCAAATAGAAAGAGAAATCAGTCAATGAGCTCCAAGTGTTTGAAGCAGAGCTCTGTGTAACTTTTGAAGTCTAAACTTAAAACAGGAAGTCCAAGACCTCCATGCAGTTAGAAGATCCACACTGGGGCCAGGAAGCAATCAGTCAGGGTAAACCACAGTGAAAAGCTGAACTGGGAAATGCAAACTGGAGAAACAGAACTAGGTTTACAGAAAAAGCAACAGATTCAAACTAATACAATAGAAAAGCAACTTTGGGCTCATTGTTAAGGACTTTACCAACAACAGAAATACACTGTAATCGATAGTAATAATATACATATCATCTATATACATTTATTCTTAACTTAACCAATAAAAACTAAAATATGTGAAAAAACATTCATGCTAATATCAAAGAATCATTTTTAGTCCTTATAAAGTGCCAAGTGGAAAAGATTCATTTATTTTTTTCATAAGAAGAATTATCTAGACCGAGTGCATTCAGCAGATAAAAATTTTTTTGTGTGCCAATTACCATGCCATTAGTAGTTCATCACATTCAATCCCACTGACAACTCTGTGATATGGGTATAGCTATTACTTAGAAGTGAAATAATTTCCCCTTCGTCACTCAGTTGGTAAGTGGCAGAGCCACGATTCAGGTCCAAGTGTGTCTGATCTAACTAAAGTCCATGCTTTTATTGCTGAATTATACGATCACTACCCAAACTGACATATGGGTCACTATTCAGCTATAATATTTAGGTAAATCAAATAAGCATGCCCTACTAAGTGACATAAATATTTATGTGGATCAGGCCTTATATATGCCAAACATAAACACTGAATCTGTAGTGTTCAAGGGCAATGTTATCTGGCTCAGAGTTCTAAGGCAAGGAAATATGGGGCAAAGTTACCTTCTGGCCAAATAAGAGAGATGATTCATTTTGTCTTCACTGATGTCTTGGCTGAGAATCCTGACTCACACAAGCAAACTGAAACAAACCATTCACACACACATTAAAAACTCAAGGAGTTACCCTGGGGAAAATAAAATTCAAATAATAACTGAGATTTTGTGAGCATCTCTTCAGAAATCCATGTTCAGTTCCCAATTCAATTCAGTATTCCTTTTAAGATATCCCTGTATTGACCATTCTTTGAGTAGTTTCTAAAAATACTTAAAATTTAAGGAACTGCATCTCAATATAAATATATCACACATCTCTTCAAGATGATTATTTGGTTTTTTTAGGATTATTAATTATGCTGGTGTCATTTGTCTCCTAAAAGTAACATTGACCACAAGAAAAACTAGGCACAAGCTCGCTCCTCAGTTCATCAGTTAAATTTTAGTAACTCCCCTGCAGAATGGCTAAGGTTAGATTCACAAAGCCTTTCAAGACCGCACTAACCTCACCCCACCTCCGGGAGGGAAATTACTTACAGTCTATATTCTAATATCTGTTTGCTTGTGTTTAATTTCTAATGAAAGATGTTCTTTCATTTCTTACGATATGATCTCTTTTGAGTTCTAATTGGTCACCAAAGAAGATTCGTGACTAGCTTCATATCTCATGATCTCACCAGTCTTCTACTTCTTTCAGCTTCCTCCACAGAGCACTAAGATGGGCTAATTTCATGGAACATTATTGAACGCAATCAGATAGAAAGATCCTTACGGGGAAGGAATTAATAATAATACCTCTTCCTATTTATACATCAGGCCATCAAAGTCAAAAATCATCCTCATCAAAGAATACAAATTGACTGCTTAAGTAGTATGCCCTGTCTCATGTAACTCAAAGCTTATAAACCAAGGCTCCCCAGAGATTATATTCTAAAACCAATAATATATGGTTCTGTTAAAAGACTTTATAAACCTATAAGCCACTTTTATACAAGTCTCTTAAAGTGTAGGTATAAGTGACAGGCAGATGGTGAATAGAAGAGATTAACTCTTACATAGAAGAAATGTAAAGTATCTCAAAAAATTAGTGCTTAAAGTGCCAGAATTGTCATGTTGTTTATATAATTTTGTACAGTCCCATGGTGCTATCAAAAATACCATGTTAGTCTTGGAAGATTGCTGTAGGCATTTATATCCCAATTACCTCTCTCCAATCCAAGGGAAATTTCCAAAAGTAACACTTGCTTTGTCCTGGAAATTACACCTGCCTGTGAAGGAACTTATAGGATTTTGCAGGGAAAGGTCATTTGATAAGAAATTTCTCTGGTGTTGATGACTCCTCTAGTTAAATTTAACCTTTAGGACTAGACTTCTGGTAGAAATCTTGTTTCTTCGTAGTTCCTGAGACACCAAGAGAAATGCTCCCTCTTCCAGAATACACCAAAAATTCTGCTCCCAAGAATCTCTGTTGCTAAGAATGACTATGGCCTGTCGTGCATGTACCTTCAGTGACTTCCCATCTGATGTTGGTAATACACAATGTGCTGAGACACCTACCCCATAACAATGATAATTCATTGACCCCTCCTCCTCCAACTCTCTGGTCTGAAATTGAGCATATAGTACCCTTTTAACCCTCAAACTTCAACAAGTCCATATACATCACTGTTTCTATAACTAGAATATAGAAATGCAAACATCAGTCATGCATCTCATGCATATTATAAAGCTATTACATTGCTTCAAAAATACAATACCCTGATGTTACTAAATACCATCTTAAGTAGTCAAAACATTCTTGCCCACACAAAACCTAACACAAACTCTTCAGGCCTATGTGTCTACAGTTATGCACTGGCTTGTGATCTTGTTTCACACAGCTCTCTCGATGAGCAGCATGTCACCTCCACTTGTAAGCAGGGACTTTGTCTGAATTGTTCATCTCTCTATACACATTGTTTAAAACAGTGCAGGCACTGTGGGTACAATCAATGAGAAAGCTTCTGGAACTTCTACTACCACCACAACCACCGTAGCAATGTATCTGAAGGATGACAGTGAGAGGACAGTGGAGGTAGCACAACAGAAATAAGTCACAGAATCTCCTAATTTGGGGTGAATATAATGCTTGTTTTATTTGCATACAAGTTTGGCTGTTCACAAGTGGGAACTTCCCAAGCAATACTTGAATCTGTGGGTCTTCTGCTCTATAGCACCCATCTCCAGTTCTAAGGGTCTAGCCAACTGCTCTCCCTGGCTCTCTTACTGTGTCATATTGCTTGACTAAGTGTCCACTCTAAGTTATGTATCCCCTGTAAAATAGCTTTCTAGGCACCACACAGTGTCCTAAAATTAATATTTCATTTCCGTCATCCCAAAATCTTATTGAGGAATGATAAAAGTTTGTAGGAGTAAGGTACTTAGATTTTTTCGGCTTTTGTTAGGGGGAGCTAGTCATATATCAGCACCTGCTCCTATAAATGAATGCCAGTCTGAGCATTCAATATTTCTAGCCCAGCCAAGCATATATTGAATAACTGGATGGATGGATGGATGGACAGTTGAATGAATAATGTAATTAGAGGACCAATGTGGACTAAAACTAGGACATGATCCCTTCCTATTGTTCTTCCTGCCTTCTGGCCATCTCCTTTTCACATTTCTGTCCCATAACCTCTTTATAACATCCCTGAAGCTACCTCTAAATAAAACTCCAAATTATCTCTCAAGAATGTGTAAATGCCAACCTTTGGTTATAGCATATGCCATTTATTTTCCCAGGAAATGGAAGAATCCCCCAGGGTCATATATCTGTGTATGCATGACAGAGGGGCAAACCTTCCAGGAGATCAATCCATATATCTGACTGCTTTGTAAGGGATTTACTAAGTGCAAAACAAATCATTCTTGGCGCCTGACTTTTGAAACATTTCCTTTTGTGTTTAGAGAGTGCAGTCACCCGGTCACTCACATTCTGAGACATGAAGTCTTGCAGATGGTTTAGTGTGTGCTCACTAAGATGGTCTTCCCCATTAACTCCTCAGCTCTCAACACATGCTGTTTCCAGTCTGTTCTGGGTGATAATCTCATGGCCTATCAATAGGCTAGTAGAATTAGTATTAGGTGCTTGACTTAGCACTAAAAGATTTAGAAATGTATTAACAGAAGTTCTACGAAAATGGTCCATCTGCAAAGCCTAAATGTACAGGCTTTAAAATACACATGCACATGCACACACACACAGAATAAAAAGCAGTGTTTGCAAAAAAGAAAGAAAGTTTCAGGAAGCATCTGATGTTTAGTATAGACATTACGTGAACTTCTTGGACTTCTTTGGGTTCTTACACTGTTTGAGTTTCTTAAGAACAGCCTCTGAGATAATAATTGAAGTGCCAGTATTGTACTGAGGAGTACTCTCAGAGCTGATGAGGAAGTGAGGAGAGGAGGATTTGATAGAGGGGGAAATTGAATAGAAAAGCAATTGTAGCAAAGATCTCGCCAATCTTCTGAGGAACTCTGGAACTGGATGGGTCTTGGTATTTGCCCCACACTGAGGCCAGGGATCACGCCATTTTACCCCTGCATCACTCACTTACTAAATGTGTGCTCCCCCTAGGGAGAGGGTGTAAAAAGAAGCTCCCTTTGGCAGAGGACAACTGCTGGGAAGGGACTCAACTACGAGCCATCAACAGTCAACATTCTTGGCAGTTGGGGGAATGAGTGCCTTGTTCCTGAAGCGGGAATCCGGGCAGCATATCTCAGTGTCCGCTACATCTGCCATCTCTGGAGTTCGAAACATGGGCACATAATAGCCAATGAGAAGTATATCCTTCATCTTTATATATTATAATTTTTTTTTCAAAGTATGACATGAGAAGAATATAACTAATAGAAAGCTGGCATCACCGAAGAAGTCACAGCTATCGATCTGAACTTTTAAAAGTCATTGTCTAAGCAAAGAATTCCAAACTAAATGTGAGCTACCAATCTATCAGTGGAGAAAGAAAAGCAATTTTAATTGTTTAGATACTAATAATGATCATCTCTAGTTTCTCAACATGTCTTCAAGATGAGAAAAGCATGAATAAATGAACTACAATGGCGCATAAATAGTTTCAACAACTCTAAGTATCCCTTGAGGAAAGATCAGCCTATGGATCTGTATTTCATAGATATAGAAGCAAAATTCCTTAGAGGTTCTTTTATTCATAAAAAACCAAACATCCCCTTGATAAAAGTACTCATCCAATCATAGGAGGCCAGAACTGGAATCCAACACTCATAAGAATTTGTAGGAATAAGGCACTTAGACATCAGGTTTTTATTAGGTTGAGCTGGTCAGAATTTGAAATTTATGCACTGAATGCACAATAATACATCTGCTAGTGCACTGAATTTCTTGGAAATGTCTATTAATGTTATAAAGTCTTATGCTGTATATGTAATATGATTTTCCAGGGAGAGATAAGATACTAACCATAAAAAAGGATACTAATTTTCTCCTTGAAATAAATGGAGAAAATTCTTATTAAAAATATGATATCAGCTATGTTCATGTCATTATCCTAATTTGATATTATACTTTAAAAGATATTCATTTTTCTCAAGAAGATTTAAAAATAGTCACAACTACTTAAATGTTTTTCAGAGATTTTGGAAAGTTTGTGTGTTACTCCTCTTGAATATTATGACAATCCTGTTGAAGTCATCAATGACAACAGTTCCAAAGTCAAAGACAGCTTGCTTTCTGGTTGCTAAGACTTGTAAGGATGATGTGTGTCCACTTAATAAAGGCTTTAATAGATGACTACCTAATAAAATTGTAAGTGTGAATCCTGACTGTCGACCTCTAACCTCAGGATCTGAATCAAGTTTCCTTGTTCATTAGTTTGTGACCTGCAAAGAAGCTGGGAGGCCCCAGCTAGGTCTTAACCTGCACAGCCCTATCCATGCTGTGCTGTGACCTGTTCGCCTGTGGCCTGTTAGTGAAATGCAGGTCACCTAGGAAGGTCAAAAGTCAAATAACTGGGAAATATCCATGTCTTCATCCTTTCAAAGTCTGTTGATGCAAGCTTCAGTGGTCATGAAATAGATCCATGGCTAGAGAAGGCAGTGCCAGCTAGTAATTAGGCGATGTCCTGATCTCCTGCTCTGCACAGACACCTCCTCCATAGCCCAGCACTCAGGGGAGCGCTGTTTCTCTCCTTTAGCTCCATGCTACACTCCTTTCAAAGCAGCGCCACATGATGTCACTGACCAGCAAGATTCATCAGAGAGACCGCCACGTCAATATCAACTCCAACCCCGGTATCCCAGCGCTCCCAAGAGCAACACGTGGCAGAGAGAAATAGCAATTGCAGATTAGTCCTTTTCCAAGTAAAGAAAACTGAGGGTGGAGCGTGGGAAGGGGAGATAAAGAAGAAAGTAAAGTCCACTTGGTTAAAGCTATATAAATGGCCCACAAATCATATCACTACAATATCCTCTATTTCATTTTTTTAAAGGGGTGCTCGGTAAGTATGCAACATGTGAAAGTCACTGTGCTAAGTACTAAAGGTACCACTGTAAATTAGAAAATGTGGCTGGGCTGTTAAAATGAACATATGGGCAAAAATATTCTAATTGCCAGCCAGATGCCTATATGATTTTATAAGTCTTGTTTTCACTTGCTAAATTTTATGTAACTATATAGCAACAAAGAAGAGGTGCCTGAGATAGCTGGTCCCCGAATCAGGAGGACTCTTTGCCATAAGACAAAACCTCTTCCTTATTTCTTTTCCTCCTCTTTGCAGAAGTGAGGCTTCCATCCAAGAAAGATAATGAGAGGCTCTGAGACTTACAGCCAGAGTGGTATCTGCTCTTCTCAGGAACCATTTAACAAAGATTTTGTTCAAGTTAAGAAAAAGTATGTGTCCAGGTTTACTCTATTCTAGCGTGTAGAAATTATATACTGTAATACCAAATGCAAAGAAAGATAGGCTAAAGTAGGTTCTATCAACAATAAAGGATGTTTGTTAAATAGTCTCTTTAATTTAAAAGCAGGCAGCTTCAAGTGTTGGTGGAGCTAAAAGGCAATGGCCCTAAGACTTTCCCCAGGCAGCTTGTTTTGGGTGGCTTAGTCCCTCTATTAACTGCAGGTGCAAACATGTTTGCACCTGCAGTTAATTGCAGTCACAGTCAGACTATTGTGAGAACAATTAGACACTTAATTTTGAGGATGTAAGTGATTGGCCCACAATTAGCCCTGGCTAAAGGGCTTGGACCCATATTAAAGGATATTCTGTTCCAACAAGTCAAACTTTTTGACTATGCACTTCCACTTTCTCTGTTCTCGCTTTGCAGACAGAAATGAGAGAAAATAATTGGGCATGCCGCGGCAAAATATGTGCGATAAGAATAAACATACTGAGTGAAAATGAAGCTGTGTTGACAAAGATACAAAAAAGAGCAGCAGCACACGAATAAATATAAACCAGCAAAGAACCCTGTCAAAAGAGTTGCTTCGTACAATGAATTCCTTACTTACGTCTCCCTTGCCAAGCTAGCGATTTATGATAATGGTGCAGGGAAGATTGCTGTGAGCCTGAAATCATTAGATGAGTGTTCTTCACCTATGATATGTTTATCCTTTTGAATGGGGAGGTCATTAGGGATTTATGCCAATACTGAGGTGACATCTGAATGGACTCCGTTTCCAGACTTGGATCTTATTTTTTTTTAACTCCTGCCTTTCCCCTTGGGACACACCTCACCCATCCATGTTTTGAAAATATCGATGTTTTCTACTTAGGCATAAGGAAAGCTACCTTTTTCAGTCACCCGTTCAAAAATGCCCACAATCAATCCAAAAGTCTTTCTTAAACCATAGGCTAGTCTAGAGAAAAGAAGACATGCTTTTGAGGTTTCATTTTTATCTGATTCTTCCAAATAAAAGTCTTCTCCTTGAAAACTTAGAGGTCTTTTAAGCACACTATTTTATATTTTACTAAAGGCTATATAAACCTTTAATGTTCTGTTTATTTATTGCTCAACTAGAAAAATACAAGAGGGCCAAATTCTTATTATCATGGTGAAGGGCCCTTTTCAGTGTAACATAAAGCAAATACTCTTACTTTGCCCTCCTAACATTTCATCTTCTTGAAGGGCTTATATTTTATGTATCTATTGTTTAAAATATTAATATATCTTAAAATGGAAATTTCCACATAGAAATATCTTGCTCATGCCCAAAGAGACAAGTCAGTCTATTACATTTTGCTGCAGACTTTTTAACTAAATCATTAATTGGTTTTCAGTGGTCCTGAATTTACTGGCTGAAGTTTAAATGTACCCTTAAAATCAAGTGAAAGGAAATGTAACAAATGCAGAAACTCTTTATCATCCCTTCAACTACAAGACCACTTCTAAGTTAATGCTGTGCATCATAACTGCCAGTTACATAAGCTTTGTTTATAAATTATTAAGCACTTCAGATAGTACCACTAAAGCTTGTCCAAATGGAAAGATGCAGTGAAGTTCAGCCATTTCTATGACTACACACTAGTGAGCCTTCTTTTGTTATGGATACTGCACAAATGTCAGGAAAATGCTGTCAGGGATTTCACATCACCCTGAACTGCAACCTTTGTGTGGTACCATCCATAACCAAGTGACCTGCTGCAGCTCATTAAAGTTAATGTAATGGATCATTCCCCCCTAATTGTAATCATCAGCAAATTAGACTCCTTTCTAGGCAGCAGGGAAGTATGTGACCAAATAGACTGCATGAATAACTTTTCTCTTAGCCATGTGCCTTTATTCAACACAAAAGAGAATAATACAGGGGGTTGGGGAAATACTGAAGTTCTAATAAGTGCTAAGATGTGCCTATTTACATCATTACGATATAGCCACAAGATAACAATGCTTCCCCGAGAGCTAGACCTTCATCTCAAAGCAGAGACGAAAAGAGAGGCGATGATGTGGGTAATTCAGGTGACTAATTTTGCAGTTATTGCCTTTTCCCTTTGGCCGATCTCTACCATTCTCAGACATTAGAGATATTATCATCTAACTACTGGTTGTAATTGTAAACCCTTTGGAAAATGCAATGCTGTCATAATTGATTTTTTTTCATTTTAAAAATGATACATAGAAACACAAATGCAGAAACACCTATGAAAGACAAACCACAAATTCTTAGAATTAATCAGAATGATGTATCTAAAATTCTTATTCTATCTAACGGTTCCTACTTCAAATTCATTTGTCACTGAAAGATCATTAGCACATGTTTTATGATTATATTGCAGTTATAATAGTTCCCTAGCATTTGGAATGTTACTGGAAATTGAAGGTTAAAGAGTAATCTCATTAGATCATGACATTGCGTGAAGGATTTTCTAATCTACTGGCCTAAGCAATCTCTAGAGGAGAGCAATTTTCAGCCAAAGAAGAAAAGGTACTGGTCTGTAGTGGCAGGATTTATTAACTCATTTAGCAAAGTGAGGCCTCTACCACTCCACCAGGTAAATGAGCATCCAGGAATTAGGAATGGAGGAATTAGGAAACACTCATAATTCCTATAAGTGTCCCCAAATATGCCTTAAACACAGTAACACAAGCAACCTATTACACAAGCCATGGTTCTCAAGCTATGGGTCAGATCTGGCAGAACCAGCAGCATCTGAAAACTGTTACAAATGCAAATTCTCAGCCCCACCTTAGATCTACTGAGTCAGAAACGCTGGTGGTGGAGTTTGGGGGTCTATGTTTTGCCAAGCTTTCAAGATGACTCTGATGTGTGCTAAAGTTCCAGAACCATTATAATGGAAAACAAAAGACAGTATGAATAGTCTGCACACATTACCTGTATAGTCAAATAAAATAATTCTGCCACCATAATTTGTTATCATAAATTATCTATAAACATATCACCATAAAAATATATATGCCTATGTGTGTTTATATAGTACAATTATACACACATACACGCAATTGGATAACCACTTATACTAATATGGTATGTTGTACATCCCAGGTGCAGTATAAAAAATATATAATAAACAGTGAGTATATTTTTTTTGTTTATCTCTGTATCTTCAGTATCCATAGAGTCTGATTTACAGGGGCTGTTCAAAAAGGATCGAATGAATGAATCAATGACGTGAGATATTTAGACTGTGCTCATCTTACTTCAGAGTACAGCTATTTCTCATATTAGTGTGTTTGAGTAAATAAACTTTGAAGAGCATTGTTAGGAACTAGAAGAGAATGTATCTTAGACAACCAGAAAGTAAGAATATAAAACAGTTAATGATTATATCATCACAAAACAGAAGATTAAGGGCCTTGAAATTCATTGTAAATGTCTTTAATGAACTACATAGCAAGTAAATATCTAGTCTACATGTCTTTATTATTATTTAAATATAGGATGAGGATGTTCATTCTCACCATCTTTTTTTCAACATTGTACTGAAGGTAATAGGCAAAGATAATTACATAGGAAAAAAATAAAAGACATCAAGATTAGAAAGGAAGAAGTAAAACTATCTTTATTCACAGATGGCATGGTCATGTATAGAAAATTCTAAGGAATACACAAAAAGAAGAAAACTCTTAGAATGAATAAACAAATTCAGCAAGTTTGCAAGATCAACATACAATAAATCAATTATATTTCTATGCACTAGCAATGAACAACCCTAAATTAATATTAATAAAACAATTCCATGTACAATAACAGCAAAAAGAATAAAATACTTACAAATAAATTTGACCAAAGAACTGCAAGACTTCAGCACTGAAATTACAAAGCATGGTTTAAAAAAACTGAAGAAGTAAGTAAATAAAAAGACATCCCATGTTGATGGATCAGAAAACTTCATATTAATATTAATAAGATGGCAGTACTACCCAAACTGATCTGTAGAGTCAATGCAATCTCTGTCAAAATCCTAGATAGCCTTTTTATAGAAATTGACAGGCTGGTCTTAAAATTCATACAGAATGTCAAGAGACCCAGAAAAGCCAAAACAATCTTGAAAAAGAAAAATAAATCTTGAGGGTTCGCATTCTTTAATTTAAAAATTTACTACAAAACTACAGTAATTTAGAAGATATGGTACTAGTAGGAGACTAGACATACAGATCAATGGAATAGAATTCAGTGTCCAGAAATAAACACGTCAATTGATTTTCCATAGGGGTAACAGTTCAATTCATTGGGAGAAAGAATAGTCTTTTCAACAAATGCTGCTTGGACAATTGAATATCCATACGCAAAAGAATGAATTTTAACCCTTACCTCATACGATATACAATAAATTAACTCAAAATGGATCATAGACCTAAATGTAAGAACTAAAACTATTCAACCATTAGAAGAAAACATAAGAGTAAACATTTGTGACCTTGAATTGAAGAATGATTTTTTAACCTATAATACCAAAAGCACAAGGAACAATAGAAAACAACAGATAAGTTGTATTTCTTCAAAATTTTAAAAGTTTATGCTATCAAGAAAGTAAAAAAACAACCTATAGATTAGAACTTTTGCAACTAATGTCTGGTAACAGACGGATTCAGAATATATAAAGAACGCTTAACAACTCATCAATAAGAAGACAATCCAATTTTAAAATGGGCAAAGTATTTGAATAGGCATTTCTCCAAGAAAGATATGCAAGTGGCCAATAAACACATGAAAAGATGCTCTCCATGATTAGTCATTAGGGAAATGCGAATCAAAACCATGATGTGATACCCTTTCATATCCATACGATAGCTAAAATCAAAAAGACAGATGATAATAAGTATTGGCTAAGATGCAGAAAAATTGGAGCACATACATTTCTGGTGGGTTGTAAAATGGTACAGCCATGTTGGAAAACAGTTTAGCAGTTCTTTAAAAGGTTTACCATAGAATCGCTATATGACCCAGCAATTATACTCCTAAATATAAACTGAAGAGAATTGAAAACACATGTCCACAAAAACCTATGCATTAATGTTCACAGCAGCATTATTTATAATGGCCAAAAAGTGAAAGAACCTAAATGTTAACCAACTGATGGATAGGTAACACTCTATGCAGTAGAATATGATTTGGCAATAAAAGGGAATGAACTGATACATGCTAATGACACATGGATAAATCTTGTGAACATTATGCTAAATGGAAGAAGTCAGTCACATATTATATGATTCAAATACTATAAAATTCTCAAGATAGGCAATTCCATAGAAACAGAGAGTAGACCAGCAGTTGCCAGGGTCAGGGGGAGAAGCGAATGGGGAATAACTGCTAATGGATGTGTGGTTCCTTTTTGGAGTGATAAAGATGTGCTGAAATTAGATAGTGGTGACCATTATATCACTCTGTAAATATACTAAAACCCACTACATTGTAGACTTTAAAAGGGTGAATTTTATGATATGTGAAGTATATTTCAACAAAGCTGTTAGTAGAAAAAACTGTAAGTGGTAAGAAATATTGATTTAAAAAATATATTGTACTCTAAGATATATGTGGTTAATACATCATTATTTTATTATCAGCAATTTATCATTGGTATCATAATACACTATTATAGTGATAATTTAATTTACATTTAAATAAAGATATTTTATTAAGTGGCTTTTCACACTAACCAATAATGCAATCTTCTAATTAAAAACCACTTCACCAAAGATAAAACTTGGACTCACACTTTTATGTTATGGTAATAATCACTATATGTGCTGAATTCTCACTTGTTTATAGTCAGAACAAGAGGGAGCATAATGGAATGAAAATAGAACATGATTGATGATTTGAGACTTCAGTTCTAGTCCCACCTTTACTGTAAATTACCTGTGTTAATTCATCTAAAAGAAGGGCTGTACTCTTCCTCTAAACACAACAGAAATTATCTGATTTGTTCACCATTGTATTTTCAACAACATCTCCATCTTGAATTTGAATGTATTTTTTATTTATGGGAAGTTGCATATTAGACATACACCTAGTAAATATATTAGGTCTTTAAATACAAAATGTCTGATTTAAAATCAAAAGTGTAGTTTATTGTATCTCAAACAAGAAGCAGTACAATTAATCAAAGTATGCGCCTAAACTATCGACACAGTTTTGCTATGTTAACAGTAGCTTGTTTACGCCAACGATGAAGAAGCCTGGAGAGCGAGTGGTTATGAAATAGCAAAAGGCATTTTCCACAGCTTGTTGAGAATTCAATATTTTTCCTTGCAAGAAGTGGTCCAAACCCTGGAAGAAGTAGTAGACAGTTGGTGCAAGGTCTGGTGAACACAGTGAATGACGGAGAGTTTCCAAGTCCAGCCTCTGTAGTTTGATCAGCGTTGTTTGTGCAACATGTGGTCAGGCGTTGTCTTGCAAGAGGATTGGCCTGTCTATATTGACCAATCTTGGCTGCTTAATCACAAGCATTCTCATCATTTTGTCCAGTTGGTTGCAGTAGACATCTGCTGTAATAGATTGACCAAGTTTCCTGAAGCTATAGTGGATAATACCAGCACTGGACCACCAGACACCATTAACTGTTTTTGATGAATATTCAGTTTTGGACTGAGTTTCAGCACTTCATCTTTATCCAACCATTGTGCCAAATGCTTGCAATTGTCAAAAAGAATCCATTTTCATCATCTGTAACAATACAGTGTAGAAATGGTTTGCTTTATGTCATCACAGCAAAGAAAGGCAAGCTTCGAGATGATTTCTCTTCCGACACTTATTTAATGCATGCAGAACCCACCTATCCAGCTTCTTTGCCTTGACAATTTGTTTCAAATGGTCCAATATTGTTGGAACAGTAACGTCAAACCTTGCTGCTAATTCATGAATAGGTTGAGATGGATTCGCTTCCCCTATAGCTTTCAGCTCATCATTATCCACCTTGGTCTCAAGTCACCCATGTGGCTCATTTTCAAGATTAAAATCACCAGAATGGAATTTCTCAAACCATTGACATACTATGCATTCATTACATCCTCCCAAACACTTTGTTGACATTTCAAGCTGTCTGTGCTTCATTGGTTCCATGACGGAACTCATATTAGAAAATAACACAAATTTTTGACATATCCATGGTTTCCCAAAAACTACTCCAAAAAAATATTGAAAGGTAATCACAAACCAAAAGAAGTGTTTGAAAGACTGAGGATATACCTTCACAATAAAAATAAAACAAAAAGTGTCAAAGTGAAATGTCAAAGATACCAACTGTCAAAACTTAGTACTTAAGGTAATTGAACACGTCATACTTAATCACCTAATAGTTAACACTTGACTAAGTCTTCTGACTTAGAACATGATTTAGTTAGTCCCAATCCTGCCACTAGTTAGCTGCCTGAGCTTTGGCAGGCATTTGAACTTCCTTGTTTCTCTGATTATGTGTCTGTAATATATAGAAGTTGGACTTGGGTAATAACCAAATTTCCTTTCTAGTTCTCCCATTTAATGCTCTATACTGCCACTACTGATCTTTTTCAAATATGTGATATCTCTTCATCA
The DNA here is from genome assembly GCA_963574885.1 of Lepilemur ruficaudatus. Classification (NCBI taxonomy): domain Eukaryota; kingdom Metazoa; phylum Chordata; class Mammalia; order Primates; family Lepilemuridae; genus Lepilemur; species Lepilemur ruficaudatus. The sequence continues at coordinate 59,016 of CAUYRT010056268.1, forward strand.
TCTCCATTGCTTTCCTTCTGCAGACAGAACAAAATCCAATCATGAAAAGCATGGTTTACATTGATCCTCACAATCTCATCCCAAATAACCATTAGGGCTCAACCCAGATTCCTGACCCTTCCATATACTTCTCATCTAGCTATTTCTAGAAAGGATCTTTCTGTTTGAGGACTCCATGTCTTTTCAAATGTTATTCCGCTTATCTCAAATGTGTGTATAGATTTCAACACAATAGTTAAAGACTCAGTTCAAATATTACTTTTTCAGTGAACAGTTCTACAAAAATTGTTAGGTCCTCTACTGTGTTCAACAGAACATTGTTCATAGATCTGTTACAATACTTAATTAATCATGTTATAAACTATCCTTAATATAACTTTCTCCCCACCAGTCTGAGGCTCTCAAAAAATAGGAATTGTGACTTTTTTCTTGTTTCTACATCACCTTTGTGCCTGTCATAATAAAAATTGAACAAACAAATAATTCACTCTTTGATGGAAAGAATTCTTTTCATTCTTTTAATATTTTATATGAAAATCAATGGTTTTTAAAACTTGTAGTTCACACTTTGGAAAAAGAATAATAAATTTAAATTTGAGTACTAGACTTTTACAAATTGAACTGTCCCTTTCGAAGCAAGCTATTTAGAGAACATGTTAATGTAAAAATTATTGAAGAATTAAATCAGAGAATCAGTATGTAAATATGTTAGTTTATGTCTTTTGGTCATGTCTTCTTAGAATCCTTCTTTTTTTTCATAAAGTTTTCCCCAAATGCTTGGTTAGCATATTTTTAACTATCATCTGAATTGAGTGAGCGGGCAAATATATGTAAGAGTCAATTCAATGTTGCTTGGAATATGCACTATAAGTGAGTAAAATGCTTCATTCTATCAATGTATATATTTTCACTTAAATCTCCCTCTAAAATTGTGCTGGGAAACTTACATTGCCATATGCAGAAAAATGAAACTGGACCCCTCTCTTTCACCATATACAAAAATCAACTCAAGCTGGATTAACGACTTGAATGTAAGATATGAAACAATAAAATTACTAGAAGAAAACCTAGAGAAAACTCTTCTGGATATTGCTCTAGGTAAATAATTCATGACTAAGACATCAAAAGCACAGGCAACAAAACAGAAATAAACAAATGGGACTTAATTAAACTACAAAGTTTCTGCACAACGAAAGAAATAATCAGCAGAATGAATAGACAACCT
>CAUYRT010056270.1:0-25303 GCA_963574885.1 Lepilemur ruficaudatus
CGGAATTAGGGGTCTCAATAGGGGAAAGGAATTCCTCAAAAACTGATTCATGTGATTAACTGTACACCTCGGCAAATTCACTGAAAATCATTTAATTGTACGCTTAAAATGAAGTGTTCGTTGTATGTAGATATAGTTGGAGCACTATGTATGTACTCTATGGACTACTCTGACAGAGTAGGTTTTTGAATGTAACAAGATAAGTCAACTTGAGTGGTAATATATTTTGGGAAATCAGCTCACTACAAATTGTGACTGTAAACATTGCACTGTAAATGCTTTGTAGTTTTCCCCCAATAAAAAAAAAATAAATAAAAATAAATAAAAAAAAAAATTCTAATTCCATACCCCCAAGACTAAGAAATTGTAATGTAACTAGTATTTTTTTCAGGGTCATTATTTTGTTCACATTCTTTCTCTTAAACTTGAATTAAGTAGTGGAAAGTCTACTTAATTTACAGTTTAGCAACTACATCAGAATTTTCCTTACTTAACGATAGATATGTTAACATTCGGTTCCCAGGAAAATATTTTCAACTATCTAGAAGTGTCTAGGAAAGATAATTTCACAATTTCAACTTCTGACCACAGATCTTATGGTTACTTTGAAGTGCTCATGGTGCCAATTTAATTTTGTCATGAATGGAGACAAGGAAGTGGGCAGTCACCAAGTGGTTAAAATATTTTAAGGATCCGATTTAGGCCACACATTAACTCCATTTCCTCCAAACACTATAAGGCCACTTCTTTAACAGTGATTCACTAATAATGTTTATGAATAATTGACTGATATCTCAAGGTCACGAAAAAAGACAGACTCACCAAGTGAAATACATTTCCAACAAAACTGCCATGATCAACTGTCAAAAATACTTAGACATAAACTGGGTTTTTTGTGCATATACCTTCGAAGAGTCTAAAAAGACAAAAGTATATACGAAAATTTGTTTCATATGGTCATACAAATAGTAGCCATGGTGGTGATGCTATAGCAATAGTAGTCATTCAAAAAGGAAAATGAAATACATGTAGCAATTATTACTCCGTAGCATTTCTGAGAGTCATTTTTCCTTATCCTTAAGAAATGGCCCATGTTTGCAGGTGAATAGCACTCTTACACTGCTTCCTGCCCATAGAAGTTTAAGAAACTAGAATTTTCTTTTAATTTTAACATCTCTTTCATTTTTAACTCCAAGCTGATGGTGTCCCTGACAACACAAACTCTTTAAAACTTTGAAAATTTTCCATGAATCTTCTCAGATTCACTCTATTAGACAAAAGCCATATACACAACTGATTTCAAGGCATGCTGCTCTCTGCCTTCTTGGACTGTCAGTCAAGTTCTTGGGGGTCAAGGTCCACAAGATTTTTCAGAAGTACTCTGGTTTACAAGAGAGGTTCTAGAAGGCGCTGTCTTGCATCTTTCTGATATATTAACAGAGCCTTGCAGCTCCACCATAGATAAAATTTTTACCCTCAATTTCTTCTCCCTGATGCAGTTGCTTACTTTGAGAACATATTGCCAACTAGAGAAGCTTGAAAGGAGAAATAGTTTTATTTTCCAACTTAGCAAGTCCTTGGGTAGAAATAGTTCCTCTAAATTTTCCTCAAAACTGGACTGTTCTTTCTTCAATACATTTCTCTTTTCCTGAATTTTATCATAGACAGTAAAAAGAGGCATTTGGCACTTTCCACATTCTTTCTAGAAATCTTCATGGGCACTGTCACAAGTTCATTAGGTATATTTCACAATTGTTCTCATTACCATAATGAAAAGTATTGACGAATAGCCTGACGCTTTTTAACACGTGTCACCTTTTCTCAGCTTGCATACGATACTTTTCACTGCCTATGAAGCTTCCAATAACACTGTCCTTGCCTTTGTCCACTTTCCATTTCAAAGCACATGGCAAATATTTTTGGTTTCATACAATTCTTAAGAATGGATGTGATTTGTTAGGTACCAGTAGATAACTGAAACACCACCACATGCTATGATTTCCATTCATATGCTGCTGGGTAGACTAAAAGTTTGCGTCCTCCTGCATTTCATATGTCGAAACCTAATCCTTAATGTGATGATATTAAAGATGGGGCCGTGGGGAAGTGATTAAGTCGTGGGGACAGAGCTCTGATCAAATGCCCTTATAAAAGAGGCCCTAAAGAACTCCTTCATCTCTTTGCCATGTAAAGACACAATTCTTATGTTGTCTTATTAGTTAAAATAGTTCTTCACTTAATGTACAATACAACTTAACGCTATTTTGGTGGATAGTTTAGTCTTTGATTTTTTGAGATGAATATCTAGATCATTTATAGTCAGTATTTTCATTTATAATAATAAAGTATATATTGTCAAAATTTTTCCCAGGATAAAAGTGTGAAGTATCCAAAGCATTTTAGGGTGAAATCATTTCATTATTTCCCTACATAGTCGATCATTTGAATTTTGTATCTTTTTTGCTTCTAACTTTTAAGTTGTTAGCTCAGACTTCTAAGCATCGTCCATCCTGGATCTTTTTTCTTGTGCTGTGGCCAATGATGGCCACAAAAGTAAATATTCTACACCTTTGCACCTGGGCCAGCTACATGGGCATGCAACTTAGGCAGCTGCAAAGACCCCATGTTCAGAAAGACCATATGTTTGGTTTAATGCTCAGTTGTTACTGTCTTGAAATTCGTAATAATTTTGAAAGAAGGCCATAAATTTTCATTTGAGGGACCTAATACCTTAGTTTTAATTAGAAATATGTCCACTTGGTTGAATTCCTCTTGTTGTTCTCTAAACCACACAATTCTTATGGAGTATTTAATGGGAGCTATAGTGCTAGCCTCCAGCTCCTACTTCCTCATTGGGTTGTCTCCTTGCAAGCAACATCTATGCATCCCATAATTACAGCATAAAACATTAATTGACAATAAACTAGCATAGGGAAATCAAAGAAACATTTCATCTCATAATCATTTTTCTCAGTTTTTGTTAAAACAAAAAATATTCAAACACACTTTTCAGTTGTTCTATATTTACACTCATAGTAGTTTGATTTTTTCTAAAATTTTATAATTTCCCTCTGCCAATAAATGTTATATCAATGTTGTTGAGTCTCTGGTTTAACTTGAATTACTATTTGATCTTTAAGGTTTGCTAACTAGAATATTTTAATTATATCAAGAGACTATATATTAATTAACCTAATTATTTTGATTTAAAAGTCACTTTTATTAGAATCCTCTGGCTGGTCCCCCAGCACGATCTAGATTAAAAGAAATGTGATGATGACATGTACCATGAACAGAAATTAAGTATTAAGATAAGTGATTCATCTATCTTCATATTTTATTTGTTCTTTCTGATAAGTATTTGCTTTTTCTAACAAAATTTGTGCAGAAAAATAGCCTAAAAATAATTAGCAATGCATTCTCAATGTCCACTATTTAAGGTATAAGCAAACCCTTAAAATAAGGAAAGAAATATGTTGTGAAGAGATCTCAAAATTGCAAGTTTCATAGTAACTGATCTTTGAATTACTTGGTAATATCCAGTATAATTATCAAGCAATTTGTAGGAACATGTAATTCCCCTGTAATTATAGAGCTATTACAGATGCCCACAAAATAGGACGCTAGTACAGCCTTCCCAATCTAGAATCCTTGCCTTCTTTTAACATTCACTGACTGTAATATTCATGAATGAAACATCTGACTTCTAAGTGAAAAGCTCCAGATGCATTACGTACAATAGCTATTCTTTCAATCAAAGTATGGCTTATTCTTACCATATGTAAAAAGAGATTCCTCCCACCATTGACTATAAAAGTATTCTGAATGGCTATTCTGCATGTATAATTATTACACAAAAAAATGGCATAAATAACAAAAAGGTTTACAATCTCATATTTAGTCTTACCTTTATCAAACAAACTCCACTTTGTGTATACTGTTACAATTCTCTCTTATCAAAGAATATTTGGAACTGAATGACCTGCTGTATTTTGACAGAAATCTTCAAATAAATGAATATATTTTCAGAAAGTGCTTTCAATAAAAATGGTCTCAATTTAACACGATTTTCAACTGAAAGTTACAACATGTTGAAGTTAAAAATAAAGTACACATAAGGTTTCTTCTCTCAGATTTATTTTATTTTGTTCTACCTTTTCACTGAGAATATGGTCTGTCATAGTCCCTGGAATTCTGTGGAGGATACTTTCATTTCCATGTCTGGCACAAAAGTGAAAGGATTGTGGTTACTGAGACTGGAAGCCACCAGCGCCAACCAGGACTGTTGTATTTGAGCTCGTGTTCTCACTGTTTCAATTCTCAATTCCTTCTTCTTTGGCCAATAGGGACTTCACTTATTTTCCTGTGAGCTCAGCTGTATATTTCTAAAGTGATTCAGGTCATGGAATCTGCCACACTGCCAGAAATAGAACCCTCTATATTGATCCTTTACAGTTAAATGGAATATAAAACCAAGTATATGGTTTATGATTAAAAAGAACTCTCAAACCCAATTAGTTCTCTAACTTATAATTGTTAATTAACCAGACTCTTTTTTAAAAACTTTCATTATTTCACCCTGATACAGGACTTCCGGTTTAAAAAAAAAAAAACTTGTTTATCATATTTTTTTTCCCAAATAGCAGATTTTATTTCAGAACCTCTGTGAGAGTTTTGAAGAACTGATTCCAAAAGCACACAAGGAAGAACTATTATTTACCTTGAAAAGTTGAAGAATAATTAGTAAATGATATTTTCAATAGTCTTCAATTAAATTGTAATGACCTAAATAGCTGATTTGTAGTCTATATTTCTTTAAGTGCTAACAAGTTGTATGAGTTCCTTTATATCATTTTAATGAACACTGTGTTTTATTTTAAATATAATTGCCATTAGTTTTTAATTTCACTGTATACGATTTAAGATGAACTACAAGACCTGACCTTTTTCATAGTGAAAAATCTTAAATATGGAAGTTATGAAGTGGATGGAACAATAAGGATATGTTATTCATCTCTCTTGTTCTATAAGATTGAGAAAATTGAAGACCAGTCATTTGTTCAGTAAACACAGGTCAGTGGCAATGCTAGATGCCATATATGGCTTTCTAACCTCCCATTCATTTTTCTTTCTATCCTATCAAGCTGCTACTAATCTTTGGCTTTATTTATAATTAGCTTTTATTTTATTTAAATTAACTTTTAGATTATTTATGTCTAGCAGTAAGATAAAGGTTCTAAAAGTAAAGAAGAACAGAAATGCTTTGAGATAGTATTTTAGCTAGCCCCAAATAAAATGTTGCTCTGACCATGTTCTATCGTTTTTGTTAGTTTGCTACATATTTAGAGTTCATTAAAATTAATTTTAGATTGAAAAGTACCAGAATTTAATTACCTACATTTTCACATTTAGGAAGAGTAAGACTACATCTTGATCCTCTACAGTTACATGGAATATAAAATATAGAAAACTGTCAGATATTATCCAAATTAATTATATTTAGGCAAAAATACTTAAAGATATAAGAATGATGGAATGGAAAAGAGCTTAAAAGTCCTAATGCAGAATAAGTGTCTGATCCCCATTACTTTATAATGTAATTTTCTTTCAACTACAGTATAATATAAAATGACAAATTATACTTAATATAATCTCTAGTATTTGGAAATAATTGTTTAAAATATACACATCGCTTATTTATATTTTGTTTATTTTTTATTGGCGTTCACACATTTTTAGACAAATTTATTAAAGTATAATTTACATTCCATGCCATTACTCCATTTTAAGTGAACAATTAAATGCTTATTAGTAAATTTACCAAGTTGTACTTAGTTTCTGAACTAGAGTTAGAATACAGCCATGTTTATTTTTAGTCTAACATATTCTCCATGTCATTAGGTTAATAATTTTTAAAAGGTGACAAATAATTTAATATCAAATTTATTAAATAAATATATTTGATATTGCATTAATATTACAATATTAACATTACAATAATAAATATATTTATTTAATAAATTTGATATTACATTATTTGTCACCTTTTAAAAATTATTGACCTAATGACATGGAGAATATGTTAGACTAAAAATAAACATAGCTGTATTCTAACTCTAGTTCAGAAACTAAGCATGCATGTGACTTTTGAGAAACTATTTAACTTATCCTTTCCCTCGCTTCTGTAAAAAAACTTCCATGCCCACCCCATACCATTTGAAAAATGACAAAATTGTACTAAATGACCTATAAGGTCCTAGATCTAATATGCTATGATTGTAATGCATGTGCGTGTAATACATTTCTACACAGCTAAGACACATTGGTATTCAGTGTGTTACAAGGTTCCCAATTCTTATTTATAAGACATGATTCAGGGTAATGTATTATGGCATGAAATACATAATAAATACATGAATGAATAATGCAGAGTCCTTGATCCTTAACCCTTGCCAACATTTCTCATTAATTGAAAGGCTAATTTTGAAGTAAGCAACAACTGCGGTATCTGGTTCGTTCAATTTAACTTTTAAATGAAGAAGATCCTACTGTGAACTTAAAATATAACAATTTATACCTGAAACAAAGCACTCTGTCCACAACCCTCGAATTTTACCTTTTTATTTTATACTGATATAAGATATGTTTATTTAGGTGAGACTTCAATTTAGCTCTTACTGCCTGTTTCCACCCATTACACAAACCATGAACATTACAAAAGGGAATGCTTATTAGTGAAATATAAATGTCCTCCCAAAGTAGAAGAAGAAATAACATAAAACAAATTTATATAAATAATGCGGTATCTGAGCTTGGGTAGTTAAGAAACATACATTCTTTTTGATTTAAGAAAAAAGTTTGATCAATAAAAAATATTGACAAATGCCTTAATACTGAGTATTTACAGATTATGAAATTTACTTTCTCAGTGAAGAGAAAGACTATGCAATTTAAATTCTCAGATGAGTCTCATGAGTTATGGCTTTACCCTATTTTTCCCTCTATTTCACCCACTCAGATATACAATCTATAAAGCAAAGCCACATTATTTCACAGAGCAGTGACCACTGTGCATTCCAAGATGACACCACTCTCAGTCCCTCTTGTTAAAGTTGAGTCTCTCTTACTATATATTAACATACTCATTAGAAGATAGAGCGACTACTTTGATATTTCCACCAAAATATTCAGCCATGAAAACAATCAATGGAAACAGTTCCCCTAAAGTCACTGAAAAAAATTACTTTTCTCCCATTTTTTAAAAACTTCTTTGGCTTTTTATTGTTTAGTTCTAAGACTTTTTATATATGTTACATATAAGCCTTTTATCAGGTCAATATTTTGAGTTGCCATAGTTGGTCTACTCATTTGCTCACTGTTGTCTTTCTTTAGTAAGCTTTTTATCTTGGACTAGTTTTAGATTTTCAGAAAAGATGCAGAACTAGAACAAAGTGTTACCATCTACCTTGCACCCTATTTCCCCTATTATTAGTGTCTTATATTAGTATGATGTATTTGTTATGATTGATGAACCAGTATTGATATATAGTTATTAACTGAAGACAGTGCTTTATTCAGATTTCATTAGTTTTTTACCGAGTATCTTTTTTCTTTTGAAGGATCCATTTCAAGACATCATAGTGCACTTAGTTATTATACCTCCATTGCTAGGCTAGGGCTCCTCTTGACTGTGACAGTTCCTCAGGCTTTTCTTGTTTTCGATGACCTTGATAGTTTTGAAGAGTACTGCTCAGGGGTGTTGTAGAATGTCCCTCAATTGGAACTTGTCTGATGGTTTTCTCATGACTCATCTGGTTAGGGGTTTTTGAAAGGACATCCACAGAGGCAAACTACCGTTTTATACCATCATATGAAGGGTACACATTAGCAACATGACTTTTCCCTGTGGATGATCACTTGGCTTGATCACTTGATCACTTGGCTGAGATAGTATTTTCCAGATTTCTCCACCATACTATTGATCACTTGGCTGAGATAGTATTTTCCAGATTTCTCCACCATACTATTTTTGTCTCTTTCACGTACTGTACTTTTTGGAAGGAAGTAACTATGTGCAGCCCAAACTTTAGGCATGAGCTTTTATGATGGCAGTGGATCCATATAAATTATTTAGAAATTTTATATATTGGAATTTTGCTTTGTCTTTCCCCTTTAATTATTTGTTCAATTGTTTGTATCAGTATGACTCATGGATATTTATTTTATACTTTGGATTTTAATCACCTCTGACTTTATTTTCTTCCCAAATTATTCCAGCTTTAGCCATTGGGAGCTTATAAAATTGGCTTTAGTGTCTCTTTGACATACTGACATGATTGTGGAGTGTGTATCTATTTATTTATTTTGGAGCACATCTTTACTTTCCAGCACCATAAGATGCCTTGGGTTCGTGTAGTGTATTCCCTGCTCCACTATTAGAAGCAGGCATTTCTGCAAGGACTTGTTTGTTTTATCAGAGAACGGCATTAGAAACCAAGATCTAGGTGCTAGGTACACTAGCACCTGGTTGCACCTGAGTGTCATTGCGTATAGTCCCCTTTAGCTGACAGAACAAGGAAATACGTAAGTATAAATTAGCTCATATGTGTGTATATATATAAATGTTTAGAAATAAAAAAATGCATATCTGTATTAAGATAAACATGAACTTATGCTGATGTCTCCAACCTGAATTCATTACTAAATATTTTGTTTAACCTTCTCACCTTCCTTATCTACAGGTTTTCACTCTAATAGTCAGAAAACTGGCTTCTACCATCCACCACCAATTTAACTGTTCAACTACAACACGCATATATAGTGGCATGTGAATTTTTGACTGGTGCCAATGTGGGAAACAACCTTATTAACTAGGGCTTTTATAAGGGCCTTTTGTTTGTTTGCATTTTTGTTTTTGCCTTTAGTCTTACAGATTCCGTCCATTTCCAAAATTAGGTCAACACTTTTTCCCCATCCCCTTTAGTGAGGTCATTTCATATATTCGTAATACAGTTATATTTGTTTTGTCACATTCTGCATTTTATCCTGAGACCCCCAATGTGCTAAGTAATTTTTTTAAAATTACATGCATCAAGGTTCACTCTTTGTGCTGTAAAGTTCTAGGGATTTTGAGAAACGCATAGTGTCTAGTATCTATCACAGAAGTATCATACAGAATAGTTTCATTACCTTAAAAAATATCTCTGGTGGTTCAGCTATTCAACCTTTCCCATGAACCACCAGCAACTACTGGTGGGTTTATTATCACTACCGTTTTTCCTTTTTATAATGTCATACAATTGGAATCATACAGTATGCAGCTTTTTAGACTGGCTTCTTCCACTTAGCAATACACACTTAATATTCATCCATGTCTTTTCATAGCTTGATAGCTCATTTCTTATCACTGGATAATATTTCATTTTATGAATATACCATGTTTTGTTTATTCATTCACATATTAAAGGATATCTTTATTGCTTCCAGTGTCGCCACTATGAATAAAGCTGTTATACATATTTACGTGAAGGGTTTGCATGTGTATTTGTATATGTGTGTGTGTAAATTTTCAAATTAGTTGGGTAAATACTTACATGCGTAATTGCCAGATTATATGGTGATACTGTGTTCAGTTCACGAAGAAAATGCCAAACTACTTTCCAAATTAGAAGCATTCCCACCACAATGAATGAGAGTTCCTGTTGCTCTACATTCTTTCCAGCAATTGGTATTGCCAGTTGTTTGTTTTTTAGCCATCCTGTTAAGTGTTTAGTGGTGTCTTGTTCTTCTGCTTTCCAATTGCCTAATTCTATATTCACTTCTTAGATCCCTAATAGTTTTTTGATAGATTTTTTGGGATGTCTATATTGAAAAATATGTTGAACGAAGACAATTTGTTCCTCCCGTCCCAACCTTTATAAGTTTCATTATCTTTTCTTGCCATGCTGGACTAGCTAGTACTTATAGTACTATGTTAAATATGATTATAAGAGCGGACATATTTGCCTTATTCTTGATATTAGGGGTAAGGTGCCTAGTTTGTTACCATTAACTATGATGTTAACTGTCTTTGTTTGTTTTTGTAGCATTTCTTCATCAGGTTAAGGAAGTTTTCCTCTATCCCTACTTCTCTGAGAGTTTTTATCATGAATAGGTGTTGGGTTTTGCAAATTTTTTTACTACATTACTTGGTATACTCCTATAATTTTTCTTCTTTAGTCTGCTAATGTGTGTATTACACTGATTGATTTTCCAATAATGAATCGTCTCTGCATTCTTGGAATAAATCCCACTTGGTTATGCTGTATAATTCTTTTTACACATTGTCAGATTCAATTTGCTAATTTTTTTGAAGATTTTTACATCCATGCTCATGAGAGGTATTGTTCTGTAGTTTTCGTGTGATGTCTTTATCTGGTTTTGGAATTAGGATAATGCTGGACTCACAGAATAATTTAGGAAATTTTTCTTCTGTTTTTGTGTTTCAATTGTCTTGAAGAAGTTGTGAAGAATTTATATTATTTCTTCCTTGTATGTTTAGAAGAGTTCATAAATGAAACCATTGGATTTTCTTTTATGGATGTTAATAGCTTTGTTTTAATATTCTAAAAGAGGTACACTCTTTCAGACTAATCATTTTTGTTTGGTCTCTATTCTAGTTCCTCTTCAGGCTGTATTTTTGTACCTTGGCCTCTAGACAGATGCTTTTTCAGGTGAAATGATGTTATTTTAAAAAAAAAATGTATCTAAGTGTAGGGCTGGCTGTGGTAGCTCATGCTTATAATCCCAGCACTTTGGGAGGTTGAAGTCGAGACAGAAGGACTGCTTGAGCCCAGAAGTTCAAGATTACAGTGAACTATGATCATGCTACTACATTCCAGCCTGGGTGGCAGAGTGACACTCAGTCTCTGAAAAGCAAAACAAAACAAAAAAATATCCAACTGTTAATTTAAAGAGAGACAATAAATGCATGATATTCTCTGAATTTCCACACTTACTGAATAGTTCTTAGTATATTAAGACTTGAACCTATTGCTTTACATTTAGAAGTACTTTAACTGAAAATGTGTCTGGAGATTGAAGAAAAGCATATTGGGTATATTATAAAAAGTGGAGAGTATAATGTTTTAACATAAATTTCCTACTTTCCCTGCTTTTCAGATACAGTACTTATAATAATAACATATTTTGAAACCCATTTTAATGATGTCAATAAAAAATGGTAATCAAATCATTGGTAGAAGACTTACTCTACTATTACCGTTGGCTCTGAGAGTTATCCGATTTTCCATTTTTATTTCAGAAATACTTAGGAACTCCAGCAGGAGCTTAACATTATTGTTCTTTGACTACACATTTAAATTTTAGAGCATTTCTTGGGAGTTTTTAAATTTAGATCATTTCTTGAACTCATATAGTTTATTTGGAAATATGTAATTTATGCCATCAAATATAATGTACATGTGGCTATGAAAGTTTATGTTAACAAAAAGTCCATGTGTTCTCCTACATTCCCTAGTCCCTTATTCTATTAGATTTGGCCATTTTGAGTATGATAAATAAAGTATAAGAGAATCAGACAAGTTCAAATGCAATTAATGTCTGGTGTGTTTCTACCCTTATTTCAATGACCTTGAAGTCCAGGTGTTCCAGACACTGTGACAAGTTGGAGGAAGTCTACCTAGCTGGCATCAGCCTTTGGGTTAGTGAGAAATAAACATTTATTCTGGGTTAGGTCACTCAGTATTCAGAGATTATCCCAATCTACCTTATTTTAGCCTATCCTAACCAAATACATTCTGCATTTATTTATTTAAATGTGATTTTGTATATACAGTCAATTTTTCACTATTTGAGGCACTAATGTTCTATAATGTTACCCACAAACACTGAATTAGTGGATACTGAACCATTCTTCCTAGGGGAAATGTGTGCATGTACACACACATATGTACATAACATAGATTATAATCTTAAATCCTGAAAAATAAGTCATCCTAATAGCTTCTATTTTGTTTTGTCTTATGAAAGAGAAAAAGAAAGTGTCAAGTGTTAAGTGACTTACCTGAGGCCATCCGACTACCAGAAGACAAATTTTTAACTGGCCCCATAGTGAAATCTTGGATTACACTGTACTACCTCCTACTATCCTGTGATCATCACTATATGAGAACTGAAACAAGAGAGCATCTGCCTTTCAGGAATAGACACATCTGGCCACTCAGATTTTTCCCTGATCTGGGAGAATGACTGCAAAAGCTCAGTGATCACATATTTTAGGATTATGAATAAATTTTAGAAACTAGGGTGAATTCTCAAACATAAAATCCACAAATAATGACGATTATATATGCATCTGATTTGGTAACAAAAATGGATGTTTAATTTTTAAAAAATCCATATGGCTGTTTGTACCACTCATTATTAAGCAGAAATTTACTGTTTTATTAACGAGTCAGCTTGTGTGCTAGGTTTTAGAAATACAGAGACAAAGACATGGCTTTTGCTTTCCAGGAATTCTTGATTGAATAGGGAGAGAGTCATACAAAAAGTAACCATGCAATGCCATGAGTACAGGCTTCGGTTAGGATGATCTCAGTTATAAAAATCTTAAAACCCACCTCAAATTGATTTTTACCATACAGGAATGCATTGCTTTATATCATCGAAAATATCCTGAGAAAGTTTAACTTTTAAGCATGGTTGTATCCTCTTTCTGTTTACATTTCTTGTGATTTTCTCACCTCTCTCTTCTGTTGTGTTTCAGCTCAATCCTAAGAATACTTTCCTTTTGGGTAGCAAAATTTACAGGGCAAGCGAAGTCTTATGTCTGCACGCCAAATTGCTCAAAGCTTCCTTTTCTCATCTCAACTAAAAATGTCTTGAGTTGCAATTTGCTTGCCTTTTCTACCCTGTCCTGTGCTCTCCCAAACAACACAACCTCCTTGGTATCCACCCTTTCATCTCCTAAATTCAAGAAAATACCAGACTTCATCTGACTTCCACCAACTGGTACTGTGATCTGGAATGTCTCTTCAAGCACTAAGCAGTTATAATCACAGCAATGACTATGACCAGAGTATTGAGATGGCTCTGAATTAATTATGCAAGTAAGGATCCTTCTCAGGAGATGAGGGAGGTGTGATTCATCTCCTACAAATTAGTATAACATATTGTGTAAAGTTAGAGTGATGCCAGGTGCAATCGCAAAGTCCATCCTAGTATTATATTATAGAAATTAGGTATAAAGTGATATGTAAGGACAGTGGAGTACAAATAATTCTGCTTTGAAAGCTTTACATTGGTTATTTAAAAATTTTGAGGTGACAGCAAGGATATCACCCACAGGATTAATCTCATCAGATGGAGGAGAAGAAAGGAATTGCACATAGAAAGAAATTTTGTAGTGGTCACTGCTGAACCTGTATTATTATAATATTATGTGAAAAGAAAATAATATAAAACTTCGTACTCTATCCTGATAGCTTTTTATAAAGGTAACAAAAACATTGAAGAGATTTAAGAATTTCACGTTAAGTATTTTATTTTATTATGGTTTTCACTTGTTTCTTACTAAGTTCAGATATGATATTAAGTCCCAGGCACTGTAATTCATTAAAGTGCAATGAGCACATTAGGATGATCTGTAAGAGAAAGTATGAGAATGTGCCTATAATGTTGTCAGATGTAGCTCATTTATCCATTTATCTTATCGCTTGTGAAATAGAGACAGATTAAAAGGTGATGAAAACTAATTTATTTAAAGGAGTTGCTGTAAAAATTTAAACAGAAAGAATAGGGACAATATAAGGGCATAATCATGAAACATATCCAGCTTCTAGTAGACTATTTCTGGACAGTGAGAACATTGTAGACTATAAAAAGCCTAATTAAACTTTTTATTTCATTCTTTCTAGTTTGTTTTCTTTATTGAGTTCACAATCATACAGGCAGCTAGTCTTTTTTCCTAAGTAATGAATGTATTTTGTAGTTTAGTCTACTATAATCTACCCCAAGATTGGAAAATAGAAAGTTGCTTTAAGACCAGCAAATTTTAACTATTCAGCAAGAAGTAGTGCCAATTCTAAAACCAAAGTAATGACAATAACAGAACATGTCCATTTGCTGTTACATATAATAGTATATTGTGTTTTCAAGACATTTTTGGATAACTAAAAGACCAACAGGAATTTTCAAAAATAAATTTGTCAAAACACTTTCTTGAGGAAACTATTTTGAGATCAATACTTTGGTTCCAACATCACAGTAAAAATGGTATGCTTGCTGTGATATTCTAGTTTTTTTTCTTAATTTTTCAAATATTTTATTATGAAAATTTTCAAACATAAAAGTTGAAAGAATTTTATACTATATACTCTTAGATTCATCACCTAGAATCAAGCTTTAACATTTTTGCTAGAAGTTGTATATGAAGTTTTATAAAAGATTTAAGAAATGGTTCCAAAGTGGTTGTGAAATTTTATATTTTTGCGAACAATGTATGACAATTTTGGGTGGCCATACCTTGCCAAAATTTGATACTGTCAGTTTTCTTAATTTTAGCTGTTCCTAGACGATACATAGTGATATACTGCTGCTTTAATTTACCATTCCCTACTTACTAGTCATGAACACTTTTTATGTGTTTATTGTCCACCTGTATACTTTAATATATAAAATGTATGTTCAAGTATTTTGCCCATATTTAAAAGGTTGTTTGTCTTTACATTGATTTGTTGTAGTTTTGTTTTGTTTTTGTCCTAACTAGAGGATATAATCTATTTAAAAAAAGGAATCAACAAAAAAGTTTAAAAAAATGAAATCTGGAATTCAGAAATTTTGTATCCAGTCATGACAGAGATAAGGGAATTCCAAAAATAAAGATGAAGGAAGTAATAAATAGTAAGAGTGAAAATGATAGTAAGCCTACCAGTGCAGACTGGAGTAAAATGATGAAAGTCTCCAAAGGGGTAGGGGAAAACTTAGGAAATGAATCAGTGAAGAGCAACGGAGTAAGAAATAGTGATAAGTAGATGAAAAAATAAGAAAGCCAAAAGCAAAAACGTCAACTAACTTCATGAGGAATAAGACATGGTCAAAGAATAAAATGAAAGCATAGTACACTATGTAGCTGTGTCTGAATTAGTATTTACATAATGATAAATTTTATTAAAACGACCTCATTGGTCACAATATTTAGTAAACCAAAATTGGGACATAATTTGACAATTATGGTTTAGAAGTTGGAAGGAGTGTGTGTGTGTGTTTATGTGTATATTGTGTGTGTTTCCAGATCTCTTTCCATCCCCCTCCACCCATATCCAAGGTTGATTTTGTGTTTTCTTTGAGTACATATGATTTTCTTTATCACAGTTTCTTTAGCAGCAGCTATCAGACCATATTGTATTTACATAGTGATATGCCTATCTCCCTCAATAAGCTTTAAACCATTTGAAAAACATGATTTGTCAATTACCCTTACATCTTCCATGGAGAACAGATTATCTTTCCTATAATGGAGCTCAGTGAATACCTAAAGATGTGTGAATGAAAGAACACATTAATGCTTTTGATTATGTTTGCTTCTAACTTGTTTGTTCAAAGTAAAAATGGAATTATATTTTGAAGCTTATAGCTTATTTTGAAGCAATATATAAAATACATAATTAATAAAATATATGTAATTAATATTCACCTCTGAATATAAAGGTGAATTTGTATATTCTCAAAATATTAATAACTTGGGCAATTAAAAAAATTCTGGATAAAACTGACCTTGGAATTAAAAAAAATTAAAATAATTCTGCAATATTTCTTTTTAAAAAGATTCTAATGCAATCTTCCCCCATAGACAGATATATAGATAGACATATAGAATAGATACAAAGAAATAAAAATAATAAAGCAAATTTGAAAAAGCTTGAAAGCATTTTGCCTCTCACTTTTGTTCCATAGTTTCACCTATTACAACATACCCACATTCTGATCTCATTCTCTCATTTTTACTGAGAAAATGAATTGTTATAGAGGAGACAGTCAATGAGCTGTTCAGGAAGACATATTATTAATTTTCTTAAATGAAGCTGTTAAAGCTAATAAAATCAATCATTTTCTATAAAGTAAATTTATACTTTCTGTAAGTCATTAAAATTGCATCAAGAAAAAATGTAATAGACTCAATTAATAAAACTAATACTGTTTAGAAGAAAATGCTATAAAATGAATTCTATCTGATTTACTTATAGGGTATTGTCACAAATTGGGTTCCCCAGAAGCAGCTGCTAAGGAGGAAAGTGATGGTGCAAAAATTTTTTATAGGACTGAAATCCTGTGAAAGGAAGCAGAGCAAGTTACTGAAAAAATAAATAAAATGAAAAAGAAAAAATAATTTAGATTTAAATTGTGATGAAAAATTAAATTTGAACCATTTTATTAATTCCATTATATGTTCTCTTTGAAAATGTCCAGTTTTGAAATTCAATGTCCAAATATTTTTTGAAAAATTATTTTGTCTAAGTGTTAAATATGAAAAAATAAATAAATTAAAAATAAATAAATAGAAAATATTCCCTGCTATAGAATGCACTGTTATTCTGCTCACAGCAATCAAATACCAATACAATTTTTGTCATTATGTTAATAAGAATTTATGGAGGATTAATAAATTATAAATATATTTCAAATGTTCATGTTTCATACGTGTATCAAAAAGTGAAACAGAATTTTACTTCATGTAGGAAAATAGCAAAATCACTTTAGTTTCACAGGTGTATACAATTAGAACAACAACAATAAAAAGACTAGAGAACACCACAGTCTTTTTTGGCAATATAATTAAGCTTCTTAGTGTAAAAACAGGATCTGCAACCTTCCAATTATGCTCAGATAATTTACTTCCTACTTTGTGTCAGTGTTTTCACTTTAGGACCTGAGGGCTGTGACTGTTTCTTGTTAATACTTAAGAAGTAGCACACTAGAGACACCTTTAAACTCATGTTTGCATAAGTTATATTTTAGTTGGCTTGATTCTTTATATTTTGTTTTTCTCTTCCTGAAATTATGTCTTCCTTTGCTCCTGGGTTATTTCCAACTGTGTTCTGCAGCTGTTGGTTCAATTCACAATAAACAATTGATTACACAGATCATAGAACAAGTTAATCAGTCTGGGACTTTGGTAATGAAAAATAAAGCTCCAGCAAGTTAATATATCATTCTTAAGGAGAAAGGGTATCTAAAACTAATTAAAAACTAGTCCCAGTGACAGTGATTTAAGCTGTAGTCCTAAAACCTTTATACTCCTTAGAATCACAGTTTTCCTAATGGTAGTGTCAAATTACAATTTTATGTTTTGATCAGTTCTGTGAAGCAAGCATTACCTTACAGATATTATCTTGAAATCAAAATTTCTAGGAATTACAAAATATCATGTAAGAATCCACATTACCTGACACAATGCTTTTCTTTGCCTTGGACTGAGTGATTATTAACACATATTTAATAATTTCCCTTGGGAAGATAAATTCTAGGAAATATCCAACCCAGTTATAGAAAGAAGAACGTTTTACTAATGTTGTTTTTAATACTGCTTTATAGAGTTTTTTTTTAATACTGAGTGACATAGACCAATATCAAACTCACAGTTTTCCATATGTATTTAACAAACCATTTAATAAGGGTTATTGGTTAAATCTGATATTAATTCATCATCTCTAAGAAGTCTGGTATAAAAGTTTAACATTCATGTTAGAAGAAAGCAATATATCATATAATAAATGTTTGTATACATCTGTATGATAATAGAATGATAGTCGTGGCAAAAGAGAATAGTATGTCTGTAATCTGTACTGACAAATGGAACCTTGGGTGTCTAAACTTATAAAAAATGGAAATAGAAATATTTCCATTTCCATTTCCAAATAGAAATCGCCATGTAGTATATGGATCAAGGTAGATACCATGTAAATTTTTAAATTTCTATGTTTCCTTTGGTCAAAAACAAAGAACACTCAAGAATGGTAGACAAGTATGGGTCTTCATGCTTCACTGTTCTTTCATTAGAGACTGTACTAACATTTTATTTTCTAGAACCATTCTCACTGTGCATTTATTAATAGAAAATAACATCTTATTACATACAATGTAGTAGCATCGTGCCGCATCTTAAGGACTCTCTTGGCGTGTGATTAAAAAAGTCTTGAAAACTGTCATCTCCAGTTATATGTAATTCTAAAATCAATAAGATAATTGGGAATCATTCTTGAATAAACACATAAGCCCTTCCCCAATACCGTATGTGCTCTCATTGGGGTAAGAATTGCAGGGTTGGACTTGCCTAAGTTTGCAAAGCCTCTGTATGATGCCATGCTGACTTCCACCCTTGAATGTATTTTTGAAAGAAAAACATTTCAAGTTCTCCCAAAATATGTTTTGTCATATCCCTTACTAACAAAAGTTAATTCTAATTGACTCAATACTCCTTGGGCAGATAACATCATTGAGATCAATATGAATCTTCTGAGCCAAATTTTGGTTAATTGGCCATGTGTTCTTTTGTAGCTGGCTGCTGATGGCACAAGTGCGTTTGGGGTACAGATTACTCACTCAGAAAAACAAGGTATGTCATTATGTTAACTAGGTGAAGAGTAGCTTTTCCCTATATATGCCTTCAAGTTTCTTTGCAAGTTACTTGTTTTATACATGGATCAGAATGAAACAACTATTGTCTGTCTAGTATTTAGGGACCATGCACAAGAGAAATATTTGGCTTTTGAAAAATGTATAATAATACCTATTATGCAAAAAGTTACCTTAATTTTTAATTATGTCAATACTTGTACATAAGAACAGCTTCCTACTTTGTGTACTTTCTCTTTTATTTGATCATGCTTCCAAGTAAAATATATTTCAATTCTTAGAAAATAATAATGAATTAGATATCTTATCATTCAAAGTTCCTTGTTCAAATATGTATTAAGAAATCCACTACATCTGTGCATGATTAAGCATTGATCTTAATGAGAAATGGACATTAATGGACAACTGGCAATATGTGAATATTGACATATATTAGTGTTTATGAGTTTTAAAATTTCTGAATTTGATAATTTGTCATTAAGACAGAAAAAATACTTTTATTGGAAACTCATTCAGAAGTATTTTGGAATGAATTAGGATATCTGCTAATTGCTTTCTGATTGTCCAGTCAATATATAAATATATTTTGCTATATATAATACACTGTGAACATACTATATATGTGATTACTATATACTATGTATGTGCTCTTTCAGATATATATAATATATGTAGAAGGTCAATTTTATGTATATTAATAGAAGGTCAATTATATAGAGAAAGTAGGTCATATATAACATATATTATGTATTATATATAAAATATATACATAAGTATATAATATATAGAAGGTCAAATTATACATATTATAGGTATAAAATATATAGAGAATATACATATATAGAAGGTCAATTATATATAATACATATAAATATATAGAATGTACATATATACAAGGTCAATTATATATATAAAAGGTCTATTATAGAGAGAAATGGTTAATTATATATATATATAGAGCGAGAGAGAGAGAGAAAGCATGCAAAGATAAAACAAACTTAGCAAACTATCACTAATAGTGAGTGAATATCTTTTGCCAGAGATAAATCATTTTGTTGAGGCAAAATCAGTTTAATTATAAATATGTGATATTTTTATGAAGACTATGAATTCTTCTTTTATGGCTCAGATTTACATATTCCTGAAGGCATGTTTTATTTAATCAATGAATTTCCTTAGCTCATTATTTGAATGTTTTGATGTTTTGGTGACATCGGTCAGGATATTACCGAAATTCCAGATATTGAAGGGATTTCATGCTCTTTAATAGTGATTGCATCTTTAACCTCTGCCAAGTAGAAGGATATTAATTATAAAGTGGAGTCATGAGCAGCTTTCTCAGATATCAGTTGGCTTCAAAGGCTCAATCTGCCACTGAGGCTCACCTTCCGACTGGTGCCAGAGGCTCCAATCAGAACATGTTTCTGTAGCTGACACATAGAACAAAAGTAAGAAGATCATAAGGATTGGTGATGACACCTGAGCTATAGTTTGTGAGTTTCTGCCAGAGGAAAGATGCCTCTTTCTTTCGATGCAAAAGAGCCTTTTTCCCCTTCCCTCCCACGTGACCATCCTCAGTGATAGGTACAGAAGGGTCAATTATTGCGTAGCTTTTTCCTGCTGCTCACTGAAAGCACTTTATCTTGATTCCATGTCAAAGATGGCAGCATCAATAATAGAAAAAGCCTTAGGTTTACAATTCCTGTCCACCTTTTACATCAGTAAATCCAGATCATTATACAAGAATTAGTAGGTACCAAGGACCCTTAAATTAATATACATTGTCAATATCATCTTATTGTTTAGGGAGCCTGAATCGATTCAGATTTGCCACAGTTCTTGGCTTTGGAAAATATAGAGTTTTCTAATACTGTAAAATATGGATTTCCAACTCTACTTTCTGGGAGATGTCAGGTTATTCTATTCAGTCATAATATCTATAATGCATTTAGATATTTGAGTAATAACCACATCCATAACAAGTAAATTTCTGTAAAAAAATTTATATTGATTATCATATTTTCCCTTTTATCACAGCAACTTCATATGCTTCCATCCACTGCACACCACACATATGCTCACATACACAAACACACACATTACTATACATTCCTTACCACAATGTCCAGGAATTACTGTGCAATAAGCTCCAGAATCCGGGTGAAAGATCTCTACCAGGAGAACTATGAAACACTGATGAAAGAAATTGCAGATGACACAAAAAATGTAAAAATGTCTCTCATTCATGGATTGGTAGAATCAACATTGTTAAAATATCCATACTGCCCAAAGTGATTTACAGATGTAACACGATCCTCATCAAAATACCAATGTCATATTTCACAGATTCAAGGAAAAATAATTCTACACTTTATTTGGAACTAAAAAAGAACCCAAATAGCCAAAGTAATCTTAAGTAAAAAGCATAAATCTGAAGGCATTACTTTACCAGGCTTCAAATTATACTACAAAGCCATAGTAACCAAAAGTGCATGGTATTAGTACAAAAATAGAAACATAAACCAATGGAACAGATATAAAACCATCTACCTACAACCAACTGAACACTATCAACATTCTGTTTAGTATTATTTAGATATTCTCTATGAAGATTGAGGCTTTATCTACCGATCTCCTTTTTTTTTTTTTTCTGAGCCTTTACCAGAATTGCCTTTAAAGGTCTATTTATGGAAGTACAGGCTTTTTCTAGCATGCACCTCAAAACTCTTTCAGCCTGATTCCATCACCCAGTACCAAAGCTAATTCCACATTTTTAGGTAATTCTTATAACAGGTCCCCCATGTCTCGGTAACAATTCCTGTCCTTGTCTGTATGGGCTGCTATAAGAGAATACCATAGATTTTATTACTTCTATAAACAATAGAAATTTATTTCTTACAATTCTGGAAATTGAAAAGTATGATATCAAAATACTAACAAATTTGATATCTGCTATGTGCCCCAATTCCTGGATCATAAACAGCCATCTTCCTGATGTATTCTCACATACTAGTAGGGGACAAGAGATCTCTCTTGGGTCCCTTTCATAAAGTCACCAATTCCATTTATGAGGGTGGAGCCCCCCATGACCTAATACTTCTAAAATAACCCACCTCCAAATACTATCACATTTAGGGATTAGATTTCAATATATAAATTTAGGAGGAAAGCAGACATTATCTTGGCAAAGAACAAAAGCTAGAGGCATCACACATTCCGATTTCAAAATATATGCTGTAGCTACATTAATTAAAACTGCATAGGCTAGGTGCGGTGACTCACTCCTGTAATCCTAGCACTCTGGGAGGCCAGGGTGGATGGATCGTTTGAGCTCAGGAGTTCGAGACCAGCCTGAGCAAGAGCGAGACCCTGTCTCTACTATAAGTAGAAAGAACTTAACTGGCCAACTAAAAATATATAGAAAAAATTGGCTAGGCATGGTGGCGCGTGCCTGTAGTCTCAGCTACTCCGGAGGCTGAGGCAGAAGGATTGTTTGAGCCCAGGAGTCTGAGGTTGCTGTGAGCTAGGCTGATGCCACAGCACTCTAGCCCGGGCAACAGAGTGAGACTCTGTCTCAAACAAACAAACAAACAAAAAAACTGCATAGTACTGGCAATAAGACAATGGAGCAGAATAGAAAGCTCAGAAAAAACTCACACATAAATGGTTAACTGATCTTCAACAGCAGTGCCAAGAACAACAAATCATGTTGGAAAAACTGGATATAAACATATAAAAGAATAAAATTAAACACATCATACACCAAAATTAACTCAAAATTCATTGAAGACTTAAATGGAAGACCTGAGACTGTAATACTCCTAGAAGAAAAAATAAAGGAAAATCTTCAAGACAGTGGTCTTGGCCATGATTTTTCTGGATATGACAACAAAAGCACAAACAACAAAAGCAAAAATAGGCAAGTGGGACTATATCAAACCAAAACAGTACTGCTCTGCAAAGAAAACAAAGGAGTGAAAAGGTAGCTTACTGAATGGAAGAAAATACCTGCAAACTCTATGTATTTCATAAAGGTTAGTATCCAAAATATATAAAATATTTTCTACAACTCAATAGCAAAACAAACAAACAGACAAAAAAACAGAAAAAAGGAAAAAAATAAGTTTTTTATTTATTTTTTTTATTTCAGAATATTATGGGGACACAAACATTTGGTTACATAAATTGCTTTTGTACCATTTGTGTCAAAGTGTGTCCATCACCTAAATGAATAATGTTAATGGACATTTCTCCAAAGAAGGCACACGAAGGGCCAAAAGTGGTATGCAAAGATGCGCAGCATTACTCATCAGTAGGGAAATGCAAATCAAAACCACAATGAGATATCATCTCACACCTGTTAGAGTGGTAATCATGGGAATCTTGCATGATACCACTACACCACCGGCACTGCTTAGAGTGGTAATTATAAAAATGAAAGAAGAAATAACAATATATCACCCATATGTAGCTGTTAAGAAATTGAAACCCTTATACACTATTGATGGGATGTAAAATTGTTCAGCCACTGTGGAAAACAATATGGAGGTTCTCAAAATAATTAACAGTAGAAGTAGCTTATGATCCATCAATCCCACTTGTGGATATTTATTCCAGAGAATTAAAATCATCATCTTGAAGAGATGTCTGCATTCTCATGTTCATTGTAGCATTTTCCACAATAGCCAAGATGCAGAATGTTGTTGGACAGTAAATGGATTAAAAAATGTGATTTTATATGTATACATATACATGAGATATGTATATAAATGTGATACATGTAAAAATGTGATATATATATGTGTGTACGTATACGTGACATATGAAGGAAATCCTGCCATATGTGCCAACATGGATGGACCTTGAGAAAAATCAGGCTAAGTGAAATAAGATTGTCACAGAAGGACAAATACTGCATGATTCCACTTATATGAGGTATCTAAAATAGTCAGACTCATAGAAACAGAAAGTAGCATGGTGGTTGCCGGAGTGTACGGGGAAAGAGAAATGGGAAGTTGGTGTCCAATGAGTATAATGTTTCAATTACACAAGATGAATGTTGCAGTACAACATTGTGCTTATAATTTTCATACTGTAGAGTACACTTAACATTTTTGTAGGAAGATGGATCTCATGTTGTCCATTCTTACCATGATTTAAAATAAAATAATTCATAAACGTCTCAAGTAGATTTAGACTTCTACCATGCATAGCTTCCAGGAAAACTAGGGAGGTGAATATTGAATTTTTCATCCAATAATGAAAGCAGATGAGAAGGTAAAACTTGGAAATTTGTGTTGAGTTAATAAGACATTAGTGTCTGCTATAAGCAGAATTATTTCTATAATAAATTCCAATATTTGTTTCAAGACACCTAAATGTAAGTAAAGTAAAAAAGTTGAATCTATTATACATCTAAAAGAAATCCAACAGCATAGATTTAGTTCGAATAAAGACTTAGAACCAAGCCCTGGGAAGTCTTTCAATGTAGTATCTTTGCTCTAATTGATTTATTTCATTTTTCATGAATTTTATGTCTTACTCTTCTTCCTCCTATAGGGAAGGCCAAATATTGGTAACTATACATTTTCCAAGATACATGGGAATTATTAATATCCCAGTACAAATTTTAAATATTGAAGAAATACAATATGGTATGTGCATTTTTGAGTCAAGATGTTTAATTCTGGTCATTTCAAATATGGGTAAGGTCAAGAAAATAAGTTAATATGGATGTTGGCCTACAAATCTACTGGGCTAGGGGTTCTTTTCTTGTGTTAGGGTTTATTAGCAACAACTTCTCATGCCCCATATATCCACTCTAAGTTCAGAATTAGTTGAGAAATAAAACAGTGGATTAAAAAATAAAAATATCAAAGTATTGGTATGAATGCCAATAAATTAATACCAATAAAATTGGATTGGAAATTGTGGATTAGATATAGACCAAAGTGAGGCATTCTTACAGTCTTTATAGATGATTAAACGGTTGAACTTTAGGCAATCCAACCAAACAAGATTTTTTTATAGAGAGAGGATACACTCAACCTAGAATTATTTTTGCCCGTTCTTAGATTCCCATTACTAGGGACACAAAGAGAAAAACGGGCTTCCAGATGTACCTCGAGAAGGGCCAGAATGTGGGCTACCAATCTTAAGGAAACATTAGCTGATTAGGAACACTGATCTTTCAGATAGAAAAGATACAAAGAGAGAAAGAGCAAGAGAGAAGAGAAAGAGCAGAAGGGAAAAGATTTTCTTAATCTTAGTCAGACAAATCATTCTTTCTTTGGAGTGGAGTGAGAAAATATAAAGAATCATGGGATGTAACCTTCCCGATGTAAGTGTTAGGCCAGACAAGACCAATTTTGAAAAAGGAAAAGGAAAAAGATATGGGATATACATTGATGGGCACTTAGGTTGATTCCATACCTTTGAAATTGTGAATCATTCTGTGATAAACATTTGAGTTGAAATATCTTCTTGATAAAATGATTTATTTTCCTTTGGATAGATATCCACCAGTGGAATTGCTGGATCAAATAATAGGTCTACTTTTAGTTCTTCAAGGAATCTCCATATTGTTTTCCAAAGGGGTTGTACTAGTTTGCAGTCCCACCAGCAGTGTATAAGCATTCCTTTCTCTCTACACACATGCCAGCATCTATTG
>CAUYRT010056271.1:0-12859 GCA_963574885.1 Lepilemur ruficaudatus
CTGCCCAGTATACTCCATTCCTGACTTCAGTCATACTAAATCCAACCCTCCAAGGCCAGTCCCAGTCAAAGAACCCCACAACCTAGCACTCTTGGGAGGCTGAGACGGGCAGATTCCTCAAGATCAGGCGTTCAAAACCAGCCTGAGCAAGAGTGAGACCCCCGTCTCTACTAAAAATAGAAAGAAATTAATCAGCCAACTAAAAATACATAGAAAAAATTAGCTGGGCATTGTGGCACGTGCCTGTAGTCCCAGCTACTCGAGAGGCTGAGGCAGGAGGATCGCTTGAGTCCAGGAGTTTGAGGTTGCTGTGAGCTAGGCTGACGCCATGGCACTCTAGCCCGGGCAAGAGACTGAGAATATGCCTCAAAAAAAAAAAAAAAAATAATAATAATAAAGTAAATAAATGTTCGTTGTTTCAAGCTGATATGCTTTGGGGTAACTTTTTTATTGTTGTTGATTAATACAAACTCCAAAACCTCATCCTCAACCCCATCCCATTTCCAGATCCATCCATGTGGTGCATAGACCTGGAAATGACCCCCACCTGTGCTTTCCCACCTCCTGTGTTCAATCCTTCATATAATCCCCTTCAATGTGGTGGCACCTGTGACTTGCTTCCATCCAATAGAATATGGCAAAGATAAGGGGTTGTCACTTCCTTAATTACACTGCATCTTAGCAGATTGGGGCGACAGAGTCTCCCTGTCGGCTTGCAGCCATGCTGAGAAAGCCTCCTCAACCAGGAACGGGGGGTGGCTGAGGGCTACTTCCAGACAACAGCCAGCAAAACTCTGGGGCCAGCAGTCATACAGGCAAAAGGAAATTATTTTTGCTCCCAATCTGAAGAAGCTCGGAAGCAGTTTTGGTTTTTTTTGAGACAGAGTCTCACTCTGTTGCCCCACTAGAGTGCTGTGGCATCAGCCTAGCTCACAGCAATCTCAAACTCCTGGGCTCAGGCAATCCTCATGCCTCAGCCTACCAGGTAGCCAGGACTACAGGCATGTACCACCATGCCCTGCTATATATTTTTAGTTAGTCAATTAATTTCTTTCTATTTTAGTAGAGACGGGCTCTTGCTCTTGCTCAGGCTGGTTTGGAACTCCTGACCTTGAGCGATCCTCCCACCTTGGCCTCCCAGAGTGCTAGGCTTTAAGCAGATATTTTAATGAGATTACTAAGTAGCTCATTACCTGAAAGCACTTAATGCTCCATCAGGTTGGGTTTTCCTAAGCAGTGTTCACAAATTAGTAAGAACAAAAGTGAAATAAATTCCATCTGTTAAGACTTACCTGGGTGCAATTAGTAAAGGGAAGTTTTCATAAGTTTCCTGCAGTAAAAACTCAGCATGCTCTAACACAGCAAAAAAAAAAAAAAAACCACAAAAAGCTATTTCTTTTTCCTCCGAGTGAATATCATGTGCTTCAAAAAATGTTGTTCTCTTTTTCAGCAGAATTTTGAAAGCCTTTTCTGATTAGATTAACGCTCTATCAAATTGCTGCTTAGTAGTGTACCAAATTCTTTCTTTTTAATCTGTGTCTATTTCTCCTATCGATCTCAAGTCAGTAATATATTTATGAAGACTAATCTTTCCCTCCTTTCTGTACTCATGTTAGTATCTTTTAAACCTTTTTTTATAGAAAAATCAGAAAATGAGTATTAGGAAAAAGAAAAAAACTTAATTCTTCATTTAATAACATTCTTAATATACTGTGTTTATCTGCCCAGACTTTTTTCTGTTTGTAGATATGGATATGTAGTTTAGATAAATGTCTATATGATTTTAAAAAATAAAAATGGGTTCATGCCACAAATTGATAAACACCACTATATCTTTCATTTCCCGTGTCTTTAACATCTTGTCGTAGATAATGTCTCTGCAGCATTATTTTTGTCAGCTTCATGCTCCACTGCATTTCAGAGCCTTCCTTCTGCATACCCAGCTTTTACTCATCCCATTTTAATCTAGTGACAGCAGCTCCTGGGGGGTACTATACTGTTAAGCATTTTTAGTACTTTCTTATATTCAATAATAATTGTTGTGATAAATGCCATTGAAAGCACCCTGCATATTTTTATTGGATGGAGAATTTTACTCTAATGATGAATATCCTTTTTTTTTAATGATGAATATCTTGATTTAAATATTATCACTTTCTCTATTTACTCCAGTTATCCAGAATACAGTTGAGGAGGATAAAGTAAAATTTATTTCATGAAAACTAACATAGATACTGTAATCAACTCACTTTATTCATAGGAGACTGTCTCAAGCCTTTACTTGGAGCTCTTTTCCCCACTAACTTTAGACTTGACTATAGGGCAAAGCTTCAATTACCTGGAAAATTTGATGATATTCTAATTAAAATAACTCTGACTTACTAGATCAACTCCTTTTGTTCTTAGAAGAAATGTTTGTTTATTTTTTAGTGGTGAGAGGGATAGGGAGACCTTTTTATGATAGGTCCTGTGTTAGGCACTTTTTATTTCTGCTTCACAAAAATCCTACAAGGCATGTATTCCGTTATCTGTGTCTGTGTGTCTCTCCTCATTTCCTCATTTGTTTAAAGAACAGCATGAGTCTCAAGTTCCCTCCTCTAGAAAGCGATTGAACTGGGGTACAATCTCAGGTCTAACTGCAAAGCCCATGTTTCTAGGATTCATACAAAGGTGTGTATATGTAATTCACAGTGCATAAAATAACTTTTGATTTGAGCACATGGTTTTGTCCATCCATTTGAAAATGGGTATGTCTGGTGTCCTGATAAGTATCTGCCCTCTAAAAAGGTGTGTTGGGGGGTGAAAACACCCTAAGAAGACCTTACTCAAAAATGCCCTTAGTGTGTCCAGTTCCCTGCTCTAATGCTTCCTCAGCTCCTCCCCGTTAGTTGACTTCTTTTTGCTACTATTTCAAGATCTCATCTTAAAAGTAAATGTTTCATAGTTTATTTTGGCATGCATCATCACATATTTTCTTTCCATCGTTTCCATTTTTGTTCCTAAATTATTTTCTCCTGTCTGTGTGGAATTGAGGCAGTGTAGGGCAGTGATCACGTCCTGAGCATTGGTGTCAGACCTGAGGTTTGCCTCCCCACTCTGTCATTTAGTTACCCAACTTGCATGTGCTTCGGTTTCCATAGCAGCAAAACAAGAATATATTACTTAGCACCAATAGAACTGATAAAACAGAATACAATCCCATAGAGTGGCTGTGAGGTTTAAATGAGAAAAATGCAGGTACAGCATCACCTTGCCTCTTAGCACAAAACAGGAACTCAAAATAGGTTAGATTTTTCACCCCTTGTAAAAGTATCCCTTTAAATAATATGAAATAATTGATTTTGCCCAGTGGCTTACATGACATTTCCCCTGTCTTCCTCCCTCCCCCTTGTCACCATCTCCACCCTGCATGTGAACACTGAATTAGAGAGAACATTGGAACCTGGCATACCTGCCTAGAGCCTACTCATTCTCTGGTTGACTCATCCACATACACACCTGTTTCCTGTCTTCTTCCTCTGATAGCACAGAAGATAAAAACAGAATCCAGTTTATTTACATGGAGTGATTGCCTCTTACTCCAGGACCTTTCTGGAAAATAACGCCTGCCATTAGTATCACTGGCTTCCACGTCAGCTCTGTGCACTCAGGCCTTAGCTTCAAGTGTTTTTCAATGTGCTTTTAGCCTCTCCCATGCTCAGTGTTTTGTTCTCTGCCCAGTACTTAGCGGTTTGCAATCATGTGCTTTCGCCAGTGGTGTGGTTCAGATTCGGTAAGTTATTTCTTGATGCTTTACAGTGTTATCCCTTTTTTCTTAGTGAAAAGTGTAGTTCATAAATAGAATAGCCATCATATTTTACCTGTAAATCAGATTGCCGAAAATACTTTTCTGCTTAAATGAGAGGTTTGTTTTTTTTTTTTAAGCTGACTTTTTCCTTATTGCTTTGGCATAAAAGGCAATTCCTTGTGTACATAGTCACTGACCATCTGTTTTGTGGGCTGTAGATTCTAGAGTTTGTCTTTAAACTTAATGATTTTTTTGCTCTTTCCTTTTCAGGGGAGGATACATATCAGTTGAATAGATTGGAGGTTTGAAATATAGAGAAATAAGTATAAACTTGTTTTTTAAAAATAATGAAACACTTCCTAATTTTTTATTGTAAAATATGCATAACATAAAATTTACCATTTTAACCTTTTTTTTTTTTTAATTTTTTTTAAGAGAGGCTGTCTCTCTGTTGCCCAGGCAGGAGAGTGCAGTGTGCCATCATAGCTCACTGCATCCTCAAACTCCTGGGCTTAAGTGATCCTCCCTCTTCTCCCACCTCAGCCTCCCAGGTAGCTGGAACTATGGGTGTGTGCCACCATGCCTGGCTAATTTAAAAAAATTTTTTTTTTTTAGAGCCAGGGTCTTGCTTTGTTGCTCAAGCTGGTCTTAAATGCCTGGCCACAAGCAATCCACCCACCTCGGCCTCCCAAACTGTTAGGATTACAGGAGTGAGCCACTGCGCCTGGCCCATTTTAACCATTTTTAAGTGTACATTTCAGCACCTCAGTACATTCACAATTGTTGTGCAACCATCCCCACTACCCATCTCCAGAATGTTTTCATCCCAAACTGAAACTCTGTACCCATTAGACAATAACTCCCCATTCCCCCTCCTCACAACCTCTGATAACCATCATTATACTTTCTGCCTTTTGAATTTGTCCATTCCAGGTACCTCGTATAAATGTACCCATACAATATTTGTCCTTTTGTATCTGGCTTATTTCATTTAGCATAATATTTTCAAGGTTGGTCCATGTTGTAACATATATCAGAATTTCCTTCCTTTTTAAGGCTGACTAATACTCCATTGTGTGTATACACCCATTTTGTTTCTCCATGTATTGATGGATGTGGATTGTTTTCACTTTTTGGCTATTGGAGATAATGCTGCTATGAACATTAGTGCGTAAATATCTGTTTACATCTCTGCTTTCAATTCCTTGGGGTACATACCCAGAAATGGAATTGCTAGATCATATGGTAATCTATTTTTAATATTTTGAGGAACTGCCATATGGTCCTTCACAGTTGACGGCACCATTTTATATCCCATGTTTCCTAATATGAATAGGTTTATATAGAATTTTTTAAGGTTTTAAAAAATAAATATATACCTTTCCAACTATGACTATATCAGAATTTAACAGAAAATCATGAAACAGCACAGGAAATGTATAACCAAATATTGCACTTTTTATGTTTTCTCAAGATATTTTTATGTCTATCAGATTAGTTTAGTACTAGTACTAGTTATCTTTTGTTTAAGTAGAAATTTTCTACTGTCACAAGAGTATGAAGGATCCAGTGTCTACTGTGTTCTAGGTCAGGTCAGGAATTTTGGTGTGTGGTATCACTTACATAGATTACATTGTGTTCAGTTTTATTAAGTATCAAGTTTTATTAGATTTCAGATTTTAATAACA
Organism: Lepilemur ruficaudatus; assembly: GCA_963574885.1. NCBI lineage: Eukaryota > Metazoa > Chordata > Mammalia > Primates > Lepilemuridae > Lepilemur > Lepilemur ruficaudatus. Next base: position 5,476 of record CAUYRT010056271.1, read on the forward strand.
GAAATTACTGAAGGGGGATGCACATTTTTTCTGCAGATAACTTTCCAAGCCATAGATTTACTCATTTGCAACTAAGTATTTAAGCTTCTATTCTTTTCAACACAGTAAGCTGGCTGCTGTTAAGTAAAGCATCCCTATAAATTTTTTCCGCGTAGGCCTTTAAAGCATTTATTCATTCATGTCAACAAACTTTTATTGACTTGCTGTATGCCAGGCTCTGCTAAATGGGTAGGGATGGAAATGATGTTTGTGGACGAGTGAATAGGCAAGGCCAATAAAGTATGGCCGTGTTCTGCGAAAGTGGAAGTACATGGTGGAGTAGACAGGAGGGGGCAAGCTAGCCAGGGTTTGGAGAGGAGGGAAGAATGTATCATCAAGATCTCCAGAATACCTCAGAGTTCTTCAGGAAATGTATTCTCCCTGCAATAGTTGACTTCTGGAATAAAGGAATATTAAACATTTTCATAGCACTTTAACATCATCTCTCGTTTGTGAAATGAGTATTCTGTTAAGGAAGCAACAATTGATTTCTGTCATGACCAGCAATTAAAAATATCAGTGTTTAAAAAGTCTATGCATGTGAGCATCTGACCTTATTTAAAGAAAATTCACCCTGAAATTAGAAATACCCTGTGTTATAAAGTAAGGTATTATGGAAATTTTTGTTTTAATAGTACTTAATTTGGGTGTGAAAAGGTTCGACACAAAGCTGAACAAGTTCACAACTATTTCTAATATCACAATTTTCAAAAAAGCTGCAGCTGAGATAACAAAGGTATGCTGCTATTTAATAAAACGTATTCTAATTAATTTTGTTTACATTTTCATTAATTTTAATTTGGTTTACTTTTTTATCCTTATTTTTTTTAATTAGTAAAGAAAAACATGCTAGTGATAGTCAAAAGCAAATAAAGAAAATGTGAACTTTCTTCTCTGTCTTCCCCTCCACCATTCTACTCCCCAAAAGTAAACATTGTAAGTTTGATATATCTCTTTCCAGAACATGCAAGCATTTGAACAACCAACTACTTACATATATATAAGAGTGGGGAGGGAGGAAGAGCAAGGAAAGGAAAGAGAGAGATTGTGTTTGTGCATGCACACATACCCATAGGTATATGATTTCAAATAATTAAAAAATAAAATGGAGAATGCTGTAACGTTCTATAGTATGGTTTGTTTTCCATTTAATACAATGTGTTCTTAACCTCTTTCCATGTCAGTATATTAAATTCTGCCTCTTTCCAATAGCTGCATAATTTTTCAGTTTGGATATAATCATTCTCCTATTCATTAATATTGCTATTGTTTGTGATATTTTGGTATTATAAACATGCTGCAATGAATATAGTTACATATGTATTTTTGCACACCTGGCCAGCATTTCTGTAGGTTAGGTGCCTAGAAATGTGATTGTTGAGCAATTTGCAGATGCATGTACTCATCATTTTAAGGTACCAATTTGCTATATTTTACTAAATTGCTCTCAAATACTTACACCTACTTACCAAAAATCTTACCCCTTTAACACTAAATTTTGCAATTATAAACAGCTTTTGCAAATCTAATGAGTGGAAAATGGAATGTCATTATTTTATTTTACATTCCTGGATTGTTAGTAAGGTAGAATATCTTTTCCTATATATATTATCGACTTATATTCTCTAAATTTCCTTGTCATAGCCTAGTTTTTTAATCAGAGTATTATATTCTCATAATAATTCTTTATGAATAGTATTCCTTTCTCCTATATAGGTCAAAAATATTTTTTCATTTTGTTCTTTTAATTTTATGTATAGTGACTTTTGCCAAAAAAATTTTTAAATTTTTATATAGTTAAATTTGTCAACTTTTTCGTTTATTACCTTTCCATTAGGCATCATGATTATAAAGACCCTTCCAAATCCAAGATTATGAAAATATTCACCTATGTATTTTTCTTGTCATTTCTCTAAATTTATTTATTATGTTGAATTGTGAATGCATTTGGAATTAATTTTCATGTAAGGTATGGGGGTAGATATTAATTTTAATTGGATAATCTATCTTTAATCGTTATTTAGAAATGTGGCCTTATCACATGCTTTTCATTTGAATAGGAGTCCCTGGACTGACTTACATTACGTTTCACTGAGTTGTTTGTCTTGCTAGGAAGCAATTTTGTGTGGCGAGTTAGACCAGACCACCAGCTCTGGAGAAAGAGGTCTTAGGTCAAACCCAAGCCATCCTTACTAGCTGTAGGGCCTCAGACAGTGAGGCAGTCTTCCTCAATCCCAATTTTATCATCTGACAAATATATTTGCTATTTCACAGGGTTGTGAGGATTAAACGAGATAATGTGCTTGCGTAAAGAACCTGGGGCGATGCCTGGCATGTGACAAGCACTGGACATACAGTAAGCTAGCAGTACTGCGTGACTGTAGCTATGATAGCTGGCCCGTTATGCTATGTTTTGCTGTGTGAAAGGACAAATATCTCTTTATTGTTCTTTACTTTCTAAAAAATGAAATTTAAAACCAACTTTTCAGGTTCCAAAATGAAAGCTCGTTAGTATTTCCAGGGCAGTTGCTTTAAATTTATAAGTTCAAGTTTGGGAGAATTCGTATCAACTGTCAGAGTGGCTTTGTTCCAAATGAATCTGTTGTGTTGAGTATATAGTTTGATTTTACTTTGTGATCATTCTGAGTCTTTTAATGATTTTATATGACAATTTATTGATATGATATATATGTTTGGTCTTAGTTTTATCTCATTTTATGTAATTTTTTTCCTTTTATTACTTCTTAAGTAGTTTTTACACTATGTTCAGTGTTTGCATTGCCTTGTTTTGTCTTTTCCCTCTGATATAATTAATTTGAACAAGTCATAATAACCTTTGTAACTATAACTTTACACTCTCTCTCTTCGTTTTATCACATAGTTTTTGATTAGTTATACTATGATTAGTTTTTCTAGTGGTATTTCAGTTAGAATTACGTTTTGTTTTTATGGAATAGAATTACACCTTCAGTGGCTTAACCAAATAGGGGTTTATTTTTCTCATAAAATGAATAGCACAGAGATGAGCAGTTGGGTTGACTTTGTAGCTGCACAGTGTCATCGGTGCCCCTGGCCCTTGGTGCCCTCCCTCCAGGCTGTCCTTGGCTTGTGACTTCTGTGCTTATGCTTACCTTTTAGTCATATGATGGTCGCTCCACCTCGGACTTCTCATCTGCATTGCAGACAGGGTGGAAAAAAAAGGAAAGGGAAGGGGGATATCTATACTGGGGAAGTAATACTTTCCTAGAAACCTCAACTTAACATCTCATTGGCAAGAACTAGGTCACACAATCACCCCTTGCTGAACACAGAGAATAATACAAGAATATACCAAGATAATTTTACCATATCAGTAAAAGTCATGGTCAAAAACACTAGTTTTAAAATGCTCTCTGTGTAGGCAGAATTATTTCCTACCATCACCTCCAAAGATATCCACATCCCTATCCTCATGGTCATTCATTCTCATTCTCATTCATATTCTCTCTCTCTCTCTCTCTCTCTCTCTCTCTCTCTCTCTTTCAGTTTTTAAACAAAAATCCTATGCTTATAAGTGGAAAGTGTTTAGCAGTTTTTCCCTGATAGGTTATTCTGTGGACTAGGGATTGGGGGAATAAGCTAATATAACTGGTAGTTTGAACTTAAGTCTGTCCATGGAAATTCAGTTCTAAGCCAGGACTAAACAGTATTATTAACTATAGTCATCATGCCATACATTAGGTCTCTAGAACTTAATCATCTTTCACTGATGTCTTCCCACTTCCCCCGCCCCTTGATCCTTCTTAACCACCATTCTACTGTTTCTGAGTTCAGCTTTTTAGATTCCACACTATAAGTGAGATCATGTAGTATTTGTCTTTCTGGTCTGGCTTATTTCACTTAGCATAATAGCGTCCAGGTTCATCTCTATTGTCACAAATCAAGGATTTCCCTCTGTTTAAAGGTTGCATGGTGTTCCATTGTATATGTGTGTATGACATTTTTTTCATCCATTCATTGACAGACACTTAGGTTGTTTCCATATCTTTGCTATTGTGAATAATACTGCATTGAACATGGGAACATGGGAGAGATACCTCTTCAAGGTAGTGATTTTGTTTCCTTTGGATATATATCCAGAAGTGGGATTGCTGGGTCATATGGTAGCTCTATTTTTAATTTTTTGAGGAACCTCCATACTGTTTTCCATGATGGCTGTACCAATTTACACTCCCAACAGTTATACTGAAGTTCTTTTCTCTGCATCCTTGCCCTAAACCTTTCTAAGGGAAACTACCCTGCTGTAGCCTTTCTGAGAAGTGGCTGTGTTTTGAACCACTTGATAGCCCTGTCTTCCGTCTCTTACCCTGCCACGTTTGGGATAGGACTTAATCCAGAGATGGCCAACCTGTGGCTTACATTTTAACTCAGTTAACTCAGTGAGTTCTAAGCACTATGCATATTGTTGAGGCTCAGTTTCAGGCTCAGCCACTTGCTAGTTGTATAACCTTAAGCAAATTACTCAAGGTTCACTATGTCTCAATTTCCTTCTCTGTAAAATATTAAATCCTATATAATGTTTTGATAATTAAAAATATTAATAGTTAATCCACATTAAGTCCTTAGAACAGTATGTGGTTGATACTCAAATCTCCATAAATGGTAGCCATTGTTATTATTCAAGGAGGAACTTGGAATTAGGAAAGTGAATGACGAAAGAATTACTCATAGAAACTAAAGGTAGAGGGTCATGAGATAGAACAATTGTTCTTACTGCTTTTTGGGGCTATTGCCATCCTGAGGAATCTGATGAAAGTATGGACATTCCCTGCAAAAAAAGTACGTGTGCATAGATAAGTGCACATAAAATCGAGGTCGGAGGCTCTTAATATAGAGAATGATGGGAGCGGTCTATGCCAAGTCAAAGCTGTATGCAAGTCAGACGTGTGAAGGAGTGGAAACTGTCATTGAAGTAGAGGGAGCTGTTTTGTAAAGGGAGAGGAATGGCCTGAATGAAAAGAGAGAAACAGAAGCTGTGAGCTGGCTCTTCAGTTCTGGGTCTAGCAGTTTCTACCCAGGATTCTCATGAGATCCCTGTTTATCTTCCCACAACAAAGTCCTTGGACATAACCAAGCTGGCATAGCCTTCCTGTTTTGCAACCAAACTAGCCAGACAAAAAAAAACAATGAACCTGACTTTTCTATGATGAAGAATTATTGCTGTGTCATTTCATATTTCTTTGAGCCAGCGTTATGAAGTTTTCCTGTGGTGTGATTATATCAACAGCAAAAGCTTTCAGAATAAAGTGAATAACCAGCTGTAGTTACTTTTCAACGGCTGCTAGCTTCCTTTTTTGTAGGTTGAACACTTTCCAGGCATATCCTATTTTTTAATATTCTAATTTAAGGAAAAAACAAGGAAGAGGTAACTTTAACCTCTCTAATAGAATTCTCTTTTATTTTGGTAAATTTTTAAAGTTTTTTAGCTGAAAATGAGGCACAACTTCATAAGATTGTATAGCTGAAAAGGATTTTAAGGATTTTCCAGTTCCATGACTTCTTTCAGAAATAAAAAGAACTGGACCCCAATACTATCTTGCATACCCTGTGTGGTATAATACCCTTCATTACAGATGAGGAAACAGGCTTAGAGAGATCCAACTCCTTGTCTAAGATCAAAGACATGGCAAGTGATGGAACTAGGATTTGAACCCGGGTCAGATCACACTACAAAGCATATGCTGTAATTCCTCCTTGGACTCTTAAGCTCAGGCTACAGAAGGATGAGGCTTTTACCTTATATTTCTTTCCCCTCATTGGTCTTTCCCTCATCATCTGTTCTAGAAAAGAAGGCTGGAAACTTACAAGCCCCATTTTTTTTTAACCTTGAACTAGATGGGTCTTGAATATGTCCATCTAGCATCTGTCCCTATAGCAGTGTAGTCTCAATTGGTTAGCTGTCTTCTTACTGAGCTGGAAAGACTTTTGGCTATTTAGCCAACCTCCCTTCCGTACAGAGGCCTTCACATGACAACACAACCCAGTGATGAAGGGGAGGAGGATGGTCAGAGCCTGCAGGGGCAGCAGTGATCCACAGTTTGAACAGTAGCAGGACTAATTCTTGTTTACGGAGTATTTGCAGGGTTGGGCATGGTGAAGACACTGGCTCTAGAAGTAGACTGCTTGGGTGAATCCCAACCTTTTCATTTAATTCTGGAGTGACCTTGGGTGAATGTCTACTGTCTCTTGAAGTCTCAGTTTCTTTATCTTTAATAAGAGATTTTTTTAAAAAGTATATTCCACATAGGGTTGAAGTGATAATGCATGTAAACCTCTTAACACAGTGCCTGACGTGGTAATAATAAATGTTGGCTATCATTTATACTACTTGAAAATGGTTTAGAAAAAAGGCAAGAAAGAGGTGACATCACCCTCTCTTCGAGAATCTTTTATTTTGATTAATTTTAAGTCTTTGAACTGAAAACAAGCTGTATAGTTTTATAGGCTTTTATAGCTGGGAAGGATTACTTTCCTTGAAAGTGACAACTTCTGGGTTTAGCTGACAGAACCAGTTTTTAAACTGCAATCATTTTATCAGTGTAAAATATTAGTTTCAAAATGTACATAATGTATATGCATTTTATGACCATGATGAAGAGAAGTTATGTTCTTGTCCAACTTGTTTTGTTGCTAAATCATTAAATAATCTAAATATTGTTCAGTCCCCACATCTTTTAGGAATACACAAAGTTAATAGATTTCTAAATGTATTCTTATAACATTACTGTGATGTAGCAAGCAGGTAAATACTGTTATCTTATTTATAACACTGCATCTCTCACCTCATTAAATAGAAAATTGGGACACAATTATTTACTTGCCTAAGTTACATGGATCAATTATGATAAAATTTCCTAACCAAAAAGTTTTTATGATATAACTTCTCTTGTCATTTATCATCCCTCTGTTTAGTTAAAAATACTAATGTTTTATTATTTTAAAAAATGCAAAAAATGGACTGTTTATATTTGGGTTTTCTTTTTTTTTTGAGACAGAGTCTCACTCTGTTGCCTGGGCCAGAGTGCCGTGGCGTCAGCCTAGCTCACAGCAACCTTAAACTCCTGGGCTCAAGCGATCCTTCTGCCTCAGCCTCCCAAGTAGCTGGGACTACAGGCGTGTGCCACCATGCCCAGCTAATTTTTTTTATATATGTATTTTTTTTTTACTCGGCCAATTAATTTCTTTCTATTTTTCGTAGAGACGGGGCCTCACTCTTGCTCAGGCTGGTTTCGAACTCCTGACCTTGAGTGATCCGCCCGCCTCAGCCTCCCAGAGTGCTAGGATTACAGGCGTGAGCCACCGCGCC
>CAUYRT010056273.1:0-29992 GCA_963574885.1 Lepilemur ruficaudatus
TTACAGGCGTGAACCCCCGCGCCTGGCCTTGATTCACATTTTTAAAAGATCATTCTGGCTGCCGTGGGGAAAACAAGCCGGGTGCGGTGGCTCACGCCTGTAATCCTAGCACTCTGGGAGGCCGAGGCAGGCGGATTGCTCAGGGTCAGGAGTTCGAAACCAGCCTGAGCAAGAGCGAGACCCCGTCTCTACTAAAAATACAAAGAAATTAATAGGCCAACTAAAAATATATAGAAAAAACTAGCCGGGCATGGTGGCGCATGCCTGTAGTCCCAGCTACTCGGGAGGCTGAGGCAGAAGGATTGCCTGAGCCCAGGAGTTTGAGGTTGCTGTGTGCTAGGCTGACTCCATGGCACTCACTCTAGCCCTGGCAACAGAGTGAGACTCTGTATCAAAAAAAAAAAAAAAAAGAAAGGAAAACAAAACCCAGGGGAGAGAATAAGTGGAGATTGGGGATGGCTGTTTTTATTGTTTTGCATGAGGTGCTATACTGGTGGTTTTGTTTTCTTTTTTTTAAAAAAAAGGGCTGGGCACAGTGGCTCACGCCTGTAATCCTAGCACTCTGGGAGGCCAAGGCTGGAGGATGACTTGAGCTCACGAGTTTGAGACCAGCCTGTACAAGAGGGAGACCCTGTCTCTACTAAAAATAGAAAAATTAGCTGGGGTGCAGTGCCATGTGTCTGTAGTCCCAGCTATTTGGGAGGCTGAGACAGGAGGATGGCTTGAGCCCAGGAGTTTGAGACCAGCTTGGGCAACATAGCAAGACCCTGTCTCTTTAAAAGAATCAATCAATCAATCAATTAGTTAAATAGACTGTTAAAAAATGACATTTGTAAGTGATTGGAAATTTGAATGCTGACTAGATATTTGATAATTTGATTTTAAGTATGATAGTGGTATTGTGGTTATATCTAAACTTTATGTTTTAGAGATTATACATAATTTTCCATGGATAAAATGATATGTGTGGGATTTGCTTTAGGATAATTTGGCAGGGGGATGTGGAACCAAGTGTGGATGGAGCCACATTAGCTCCAGGTCAATGGTCTTGGGGCCCAGACAGCAAGAACTGGGGTTCATTGTACAGTTTGTCTGCTTTTGTTTACATTCAGATTTTTCCATGATAAAAAGTTAAGCTAGATGGACAGAGGAACCTAGAAGATTCATTAGAACTTCACTTATTTGAGGGATAATTTTAAAGCAGTAAAGACATTGAGGGTTTAAGATTTCAAACTTTATTTTATAAACCAAAATTATTTTACAGCAACGAAAAATCTGTCTGATGCATGCAAACCACTGAAGAAGCGAAATCGAGCTTCTGCAACAGCATCTTCAGCTCTTGGGTTTAGCAAAAGTTCATCTCCTTCTGCATCCTTAACTGAGAATGAGGTAAAATAATAATGATAATAATCATGATGATAACCATGGCATTCATATGAAGGCCAGCCACTTAGCTACCAAGTTGCAATGTGAGTAAAGGGTCAGACTTAATAAGCATAACATCGGTGTTCTCCATAAATGTAGGTGAGTTTTAGGTCCTCTTAACTATCTAAAATTAATGAAATGGAAATAAATAGTGTATTATTTTAGTCTGAGCACTTTAAATATAAATACACACACAGAGTGTATGTGTAAATGTTCATATATACTTCAGTCTTGATGTAGTTTAATTGTTCTTGAAATCTGTCTTTAAAATGTTGTGTTTTATATAATCCTCACACTGTTAAGTTTTCACATGAAAGTAAATCTGCGTTGGTTCTAGCATGACTCAGTTGAGATGACACTGGTCATTGTGCACTTATGCCAGTGGGATGAAGGGTGGCTCATATGCCACACTGATCTCCTGTGGCTTCCAGACCTAGGATTGTGGAGGAAGCCAGAGATTTCTTTGTCCTCATGTGTTTCATAGCTTTGGGTCCATGTCTTTGGTCCTTTAAATTCTGGCATATTCTAGTTACTTGAGTGTTGAGGTGAGTCAGAACTATCACTGTAATATGACTCCTGTTTTCTGGACTTGCAAAATATATGATAGCAAAATAATAGCTATTTGAGGCTATTACGTGCTGTCATTATAACATGACATCTAGTCTTTATTATCAGAGCCAAAGTCTTTGCCATTGCTAAAAACAAAAAACAGCCACAGAATGTAAGTGTGACCACTTTTTTGTCCAGAGGTAGTTTTGGTTTCCCGATCTTAGTGATTACCTTCATGGAGCTTGCTTTGAAGTTTTAATTTCTTGTTATTTTGTTCCCTGTGATTCTGTTTTTCTCATTGTACACATGAGTCCTGTTTTTATATTTATGAGGAGATAGGCCTTTTTGGCACAAGGTAGTGAGGCAGAGGCTGGATAGGCCTCTTACTCTTGCCGGGTCAGAAGGCCCACAGTCCCCAGGAGGGATGGGGTGTGCCTCAACTGGCTCCTCCTGTTAGAGGAGGGGTAGGCCTTCCAGTGTGTGAAGGTGCCCAGAGAGCGCTCCCCTCGCCGTTGTGAACCCTCAGTGCTGGTGCAGATAGAGACTACTCCTCTGAGTGGAATTTTCTTCAGTGGCTCAAACCAACTGAGTAGTGGTCAAGAACTGCTCACATATGTGGGACTGGGGCTTGCTTATAGTTGATATGTATAGATAACTAAACATTTCTTATATTTGGGCAGATTTGAGAAAAATGCAGTAAGCATTCCTTACTGAACTTCTAGGAGTTTACTAAAACACCAAAAGGCAAATTTTATGCAAATTATTTTTTCTTTTTCCTTTCTTTCTTGTCCAAATTCTGGTTAGTATCCTAGAAAATTAAATGAAAGGTAGTCTATAATTTTAAAGAAGAACATTAAAAATAAAAAGTTTTAGTTCTGTAGGCCCTTTCATTTAAGTTGGCATTTTTGTTTTAAAAAATTTTTAATGAGGTGGTTTTTTTTTTTGCTTCATATTTTAGTCCACTTATCTGGGTGAGTTTTTACGTATACTGTTGTCAGGTACAATAGAAAGAACACTGAGGCTACTGAAATCCTGTCTGTGGTTCCTGATCATAAATCCTGTGTATTAGAGGCTTTGGTTTAGAGTAGCACATGGGCTGACATGGCAAGGGTGAAGGCTGAACAAACTGGTTAGGCATGCCTGTGAGTCAGGGGAGTTTAATCTTTCTGGCTTAAACGGTTGTTCTGAGCATGGGCAAACTTAAACGAAACTTTTTATAATTATTAGACTTAACTGATTTTAAATTCTTTAGATTATTAAATACATTTATATTATATATTAAATACATGAAATTCATATACCTTCTTACATTTTGAAGGTGATACATAGATCCCATAGTATGCATTATGTTCCTTATATAAAAACATTTAATTACTAGGCATTTTCCATTAGGCTACTTTTGTGTGGCTTATATAAATTTTCTATTAAAGTTCATTTTTATAGAATGATACTATTAATTAAAACAGCTTTAGTTAAATAGACTCGTCTATTATGTGTTAACACTACTGAACTGTAGTAAATGTTTACAATGTATATAACGCTGAATGCCTGTTAGCAGCATGAGGCAAGGTGTAGTGTTATTAAAAAAAACCCAAAAAACAAAAAACACTTCTGGGCCTGGTTCTGACATGGATTAAGTGACCATGGAAATTGCTTTTTGGGGGTTCAGACTGACCACCTATTTGGGTTACGTACCTTTTGCATGTTTATATTTTCTTCCTTTCATCACACTTGATTAAAATAAGAGATTTTCATAGGATTGGTATTTCAAGACATTTTAGATCATGTTGTGGTTTAAATTCCTCTTGAAAAGGTATATATGATAAATACAATTTATATTGGAATAATTATTACATGGTGCTACATCACCCCAATGAAGAGAATAGATTAAAATTACACACTTGCATGACAAAGGCCTGTGAAGGAATTAATGTGATTTAAGTGTTTTGTAACTTCATTTCTTATTCCCTTAGTAGAGCAAATTCTTATTTTTTTCGCCTTCACTGGTAACAGCTTTTATGGGAGCCCACATCAGTCAAGTTGGATTTGAACTCAGCTGCCCTGTACTGCACTTAAAATGATGTAATATTCCAAGATGCCTGCTGCAGGTGGTGTATCATCGTACACACTAAGTGACATTTCTATCACAATCATTTTATGGAAGATGTGTGATAATCTGTTTTTACTGGTATTAATAAACACATACAATGAAGAAAACAGATAACAAATTTTAAGACCAAGGTAAGATACCTAATCAAGGCCATTTACTCAATCACATTCATCTCATAATAGAAACACATTCATATTCCAATGGTCAATGTAGATTTCAGTTGAACAGGCCCTTCAATCAGGGGCTATCCAGAGTGGCAACAGTGACACTGCACAGAAGGGGTGGTCCTGTTAGAGGTCGTTTTCTCCTCTGGTTCATAACTTACTGAATTTTTATTGGAAAGTGTCAGCATCTGTACCTTCAAAAACAAAGAACAAATAGTACACATTAAAAAGGGGTCTTTGTCTACTATTCCCATTGCCAATGAAATGTATTCAAGACTGTAGATACTAAACTAATTTCCAGCGTAAAAGGCAGGTAGAGTTTTGATTCTGTCCTTTTTTACTAAACAGTTTTACTATGACACTAGATGTAGTAAATTTTTAGGAAAAAATACCGTTTAAAGTATCATTGTGAACCATTTAACTCTTTTGATTCAAGGACTGATATGTGTGTGTGTGTGTGTGTGTGTGTGTGTGTGTGTTTGTGTGTGTGTGTATCTAAGGGATACTGTAATCAGGTTATGTATACCAGCCACTTCATACTTCATCAGTTGCTTTTATAGAACATCAGCCCTCATGTTTCAGTGTCTTAATCTTGGGCGAGCAGCCTCGTGTCATGCCCCCAGGTGTCCGCATGTTTGCATGGCGAGGAAAAGGCTTCACTTGCCCTTCAGGTCATAGATGCAGAATGCATGCTAGTCACAGTACCATGTGAATAGCCTGCAATTCATTCCCAGCAGACTCTTCAGCTGTGTTTTACCGTTAATGAAACTTTCTGACTAATACTTCTGTTCCAAACCATTAAGTGATGTAACGCATGTAACATACCTAGGGTGCCTGTGCCTGGCAAGGACTACGTGGTTTGCTGTTGTGACAGTAACGGTCTAACAATAAAAATAATAAAATCGCCACCATTCTATTTTTATCCACAAGTATAAATTTTGCTTTGGCATGAAAAGTGGTCCCCTTGACTGCATTATGCATGTGGGGACAGAATAAACCCAGAAGTGGCAGAATGCTGGATTTGTTTGTGTGGCACTTTAGGGAGCTGGATGGTGTGGCTGAGGGCTGGTTGGGTTGCTCTGCTGGCTGTGCTGAAATGGTCGTGGGATACATGGCCTCAAAGATGGTCTAGGCACAATCTAAGTTGGACTATTCTTAAAGGACATGAAAAAACTTAAGAGTAAATTTAAAATTCTCAAGATAAAAAATCACTAAATTTAAAAATGTGGGGAAAAAATGACATAAAAATGGCCCGGTTTAAGAATCAATCACTCTAGTCTGAAAGGCTTTTGGCAAGAATTAAGGGATTTCATCTGAAATTACAGCATGAGGAATTTTGAGTGGGTGGCCAGCCAGCTAGGCCGTATGTGATATATGCATTAGAAGTCAGCCATGGCATGAATACTTTTCTCTCTGTCATGGAGAAGGGGAGACCCTTCAGAATGGCTGAATGGTGTACACAGAGTGGCATAAAATCAGCCTCAGCTGGGGCCTAGGGGAGCAAGGATGGAAATTATGCTGTATTTCCCAACTTCAGGAGACAGCACCCTCTGAGACATTTGGAGGGTGACCAGATAGGCCAAGGCAGGTGTACTACACATTCTGCAGTGAACTGTCCCACTCCAGTGGTCTCATTACAAAGGAGCAGAGCTTCTTGAGGGCAGTGAGTGGAAAGGAGCTCTTGTTTGAAAGAGCTTAGGGAGGAGCAATAGTTTGTCTGCCAATAGTACAAAAATTCATTATGCTACGAATTTAACATGGAATTCCTTTATTTCCTAGAAATGTCAAAATAGCAACAGTACATTCTAGCCTTAAGTCATTTGAATTTCCCGTCGTCCAGATGAGTTTGCCTATGTTGTCCATAGAGCCATTCTAGTGATCTCATTTGATTTGCTTCTGACCATCTTTCATACACCATGTTTGTGCCTGTTGGGGGTAGGTAGCTGTCTAGTATAAAAACTGAGGCATTCAGGAGAAATGAAAACTTATCACGATATATAAAAGTTCAGATTGTAGCTGTTCTAAAACTGAAAGTACTCCATTGTGATAGAGTAGCAGTTCAAGGGGGTGCACATGTTAACAGTAGAGGTCCTGCATTATTTTTCTGAGACAGATCTGAGAGCCACTGAGCTGCCAAGTCTTTAAATATCTACATCTAAAACTGCTCCACCTTCTATAGATGGATTTCTGTCTCTCTTGGGGGCCTTTTTTCAGAGTTCATCTAAAAGTTAAATGTCTTTTTCCAGTCATGCTGACTTCAGGTGTAGTTATATATCAGTACTCTCTTTGGTATACATTATATGTATTATATCTGTATCTCCCAGCTGAAAATAACTCCAGTATTTTTAAGAGGATGTTCCTGAAAATCACCAGGAAACCTAAGTGGAGTTTCATGATATGGAAGCAAAGTTTTATATGACAGAAGTCAGAGGGTGGTTCTGTGCACTGCACAGAGTCCTGGGGCAGGAACCAGGAGCCCCATCTGCCCCATTGCCTCCGAGGAGGGTCGGCCTACTTTTCCCTTGGGAGGAAGTGGCCTAGGTGATCCCCATGAGGCCCTTAGCTTTAGGCATATCTGATTCCATGGTTTTGGTTAGAATAGTTCACACAGAAGCATAGGAAGATTTAAAATGGGATGCTCAGGGATTGGGGAGCAGGAAGCAGGCATGGCTATTTAGAGAGGCTTACATAGTTGTGGATGTTAACACCTGAATATACCTGGGGCAAGGAAGAAGAAAACTTGGTGTGGGACCTGAACTGTCAGAAAAGAAGTTTGTGAGTCCCGTGATTTCTTGGCCCTGACCTCCTTGCCCAAGATTTGTGCCCAGAGGTGTGTGAGAGTGGCCAGACCATAGGGCCAGGCAGAACAAACATCAGCTTGATGGTGAGTGGCTCTAATACCTGCTGATAGTCTGTCACAGAAATGTTTTTAAAAAGAAAATTAAGAGTGTTAATTAGCATCTAGTTCAGAAACAGACAGACTTGCCCGTGGATATATATAAAATTAAAATGATTAGAAAATGCCCTTGAGAAGGTTCTTGCCCAGAGCCTGAAATGAGTATGTGATGTGCCTGCTGTGGCAAGTCTGGGCTGCGGTTTTGTCCACCCTTTCAGTCCTGGTGTGGGTACGGGTATGAGTATTTCCGAGTGAGAAGGAAGTCCTTGGTTCATTTGATCCAGTTGAATAGGAACAAGGTCTTGGCGAGTGAGTAGTAACTGATGTCAGTTTTATGTATGGGCCTGAGCTGTGCCCTGAAGGCTGGTCTAAAGCAGAGGCTTCCCTTCCCTGGGGAAAACGCCTCTCTGATAGCAGAAGGTGAAAAATAAGATTTGTTCTGACTTTGGAAGTTTGCTTCATTTTTTCCAACATAACACACTTCTCAAACATCTGTCCCCTTTAAATTGTTAATTCATTTTAAAGATTCTTCTGGTCAGGCTTTTGTACACAGACTTCGATTATAAAGCTAAATTATAGTTTTTGCTGGAGAAACCAAAATCCCTCTATCTTATTAGAAAAGGTTTCTCAAAATGCTCTCAGAGCTGTTACTGGCTTCTTTATTAACTTCTAAAGTTTTTGTTTTCATTTTTGTTTTTTTTAAGAAATATACTGACTCATATATTTTAGGATTTTGGGTCAATGAAATTGATTTTGACCCCTTTAGATACTGTTCTTTCTTTTTGACTAGTTAAGTGCAGTAGAGAAGGGAGAAGATACTGTTGTTATTGCTTTATCTAGAATAATAGAAATCACCACTAACTTACCTGCCATTGATGTAAAATTGACTATCCTTAGCAGGTAGAAAATTGTGAGTCTCTTATTCATCTCATTCCTTGTACTGGAAGGGTAAGGGGCATTTTCACGCAAGGGTATCCCTCCAACAACCCGACAGGCCTCGTCTTGTTAGATACCTCTGTAACTACATGGCTACACGTTAGATCCACATTTAAAATTTTTTCTAGTCTACTTATAGTTGTTGGGCTTTTTGCATATAACTCTTTGCCAGTATTTTGAAGCATGCTAACTAGACATATTGTGTTGTCAAGAAATGACTGATGTGGGGACAGGGGTCTTGGCCCAGCTGGAAGAAGTGGGGATGGAGGGCCATAGGCAGTTTTGTCATTGTTTTCAAGTCCTCCACAGACCATGCACAGCCTGTTGCCTGTGGCTGGTCACACCAGGCCCCTCCCAAGTGCACTCCCCATGGGATGGCCACTGCTCAGGGCACAGCTAGGACAAAGCTGGGTTGATAGGACATTTTAAAGACTCATTTTACGTCTGACAAAGGCATGGCCTGACTTTGCGGCCACGGCCACCACTTAATTCTCGTGGCTGCCTTCTTGGGGCTGTTGGATGACATAGAAGCCCACTTAGGTTAGAAGATGACTGTGAAGCACAATGATGTTCTGTGAACTGGAGATTTTTTCTGTTCTCAATGACTCACGCCTTGCCCTAACCCTAGAATTTAGGGGCAGCTAGAAAGGTTCTGGTCTATGTAACCTGGAAGGGTCATTTTAATAAGAAATTATGAATTATAGTATTTTAGATGAGTGACTTATTTTAAAATTACTTTAATTCCACTTTAATATTTCACTGTGATGTTAACTTGGAAGACCTGTTTGAGATTAGTCTTTTAAATTCATTTTCAACTCATTAAATCTGCTGAGAACAGGGTTCTTACAATTTGTAAATCCAAAACACTGTGTGAAAGTACTTCTAGTTATCAATTTCTTCCTTTACAAAAGCATAACTTAAACATGAAAATAATGTTGGTTTATAGAAATATTTGTTGTTCAAGGTCTGTAATTGTATTTCAAAAATGATGTAGCATTCAAGTTGTGAAGGGATTTGTTTTGTCAAAAACTTAAAAACTCAATGTGTATGATACCACTCCAAAGAGTAGGGGACTGCTTTGCAGTCACGGCAGGTGGCACTTGACTGCGGTTCACATAAGTCACCCTGAACAGCCACATGGCTTTTAGCAGTTGGTTGGAATGTATGCCTTAGGCTACATTATGTTTGGTAACATCATCTTGAAAAGTCCCTGCTATATGTCAAGGAGACTGCTTTCCCTGCCCCGAAGGAATGTATTTCTAAGGCAAATAGGCAACTCCACACTATCTCATACTGAGTAGTGAGTGGAGAAAGTATTTTCAGACTCAAGAAAACTTTCAAAAGTCAGGAACTAAGCTACTTGGAAATCGGTGCCACAAGCGTGGCCATGGTGGACGTGGGAAACGACGGGAAATTCTTGACAGTCTATGTCCATTCAGTCACTGCACTTTTCTCTTTCCAAATGCACCCTGTTGGACATGGAATAGATCATAGATGTCTAGACTGAGATCTGGCACTGTGTTGGGACTGCACAGGTGAACGTGCCACGTCCACAAATGGCGTCTCCGAGTGAGTCACGTCACCTGGGGTGTGGAGGTGGTGCCTGCCGCTGGAGTAAGGCTCATTGTGTGATGCCTGTGTACTTTGCTCTTCTTGCGGGGTTTGCTGATCGGAGAGCATTGGATCCTTCTCGACTGTGGCTAGTTTTTTGTGCAGTCACTGGGAAGGGGTGTGGTGGGGTAAACGTCGGAAACTTCAGCAATCTGTGTCATGGACTGTAATGTTGTAAGGTCTGTATTCTGTATGTGGATCTCAGACCCCAATCAGGAAATGAGCCTCATGTGTGTCCTAACATTTATATTTCCATTCAAAATATGTATTTCAGTGTTTATTTCCTCAAAACAGACTTTGTTAATTTAGTAAATATCTCCAAGTGGAAACGTGCTAACTTTTTCTGTAAATCTTAAATAAAAGGTGCTGTTCCTTCCTCTGATCCAGGACTGGTTTGTGTTTTCTGTCTTTCTCTCCATGCATTTTTTTTTCTTTTTTAGCTTTTAAATTTGTTCTAGCCATGTGAAGGAAAGAGCATGGGTTGGTGGTTGCACATAGGGCTCTCTTTCCTTGAGCCCAAGTGGAGGCCCCTTTCCATGGACCATGGTTCCTCCGTCAGTCAGATGGGTCAGCCTCGGGCGGCCACGTGGGCAACTCTGAGTGGGGCCCCAGCCAGACAGGGAGGCTGTTGCTTCCCAATGCCCCAGGCTCCCCCAATGCCCACCTCAGAAGTACTTAGCCCCCTCCTGTGACCCTGTATCTGATGGACATATTAGATTTGGGGTTTGAACTCAGATATTTCAAGTGGCCTCTTTGCGGATGTTAACGTCACAGCACAGGAGATGAGCCAGCCTCAAGGGTGGGCTGTAACCCCTATAGGCCCCCAGCTAGCCTCACAGTGGCAGAGCCTCACTATGGGCCAATGCACTGATTTAGTGTTGTTCATGCTACTATTTCCATCTTCCTGGACAAGGTGAGGAAATCGAGTTTAAAAGGCAACTTTTTTTTTAGGCTGTGCTATTACCAGATGTGTCTAGTGAGGCTAGAAAAGCAGCCCATTCGCCAGTCAAGGCCAGCAGAAGCCCGCAGAAGAAGTCAGCCAACTTTAATGCTAATTTAAAGTCAACAAAAACACCTGTGTTTATTTTTGATTTTTTTTTCTTCCAGTGCTCCCTGTGATTTCAGTGAGCTAAATCTGGGAAAAGCTCATTGATAAGGCTACAAGATTGATCAGAATCCCTGGTGGGTTCATTCTTGTTTTTTAACGTGGCCCTATTTCAACTTCTAGCTTTGTGTTCATTAACAAACAGCAAGCCTATAATGTAATTACTTGTTGTGAGTACTGAGGTGTACAGGAAATAGAGTTCTGCTTCATCTCTAAAATTGAATTTTGGTACTTATTTACCTAACATCAAATAAAAACCAAATTTTTTTTAACACCTGAATTTGATAGACAAGGTTTTCTGTTTTATTAATTTGAACACTTACTGCTTGTCAAGCAAGGGCGAGATGCTATGTACAACAAGGGCAAGGTTTGGGCCTGGTCTTAATCATCTCTATTAAATGAAGGACAGATGGATGAAATACAACCTGAAAATCATTCCATTTACTCAGAAATTCCACTTCTTTCTCTCGGGCCTTTTTACTTAAACTCAAATGTTAGCGAAGTAGACATTATGTTACCTTCCCTTTTCCTGCCTTACCTGCTCTGCTGGGCAGGAGTGAATGAACTAAGAGTCTCAGGGGAGACAAGGCAATGGGAGGAAGAAGAGCAGCAGGGCCAGTCGCCTTCAGGTGTGAGCGAAGACCCCTGGCCTCTGGGTCGGCACGCCAGTGGGAGCACACTCTTCCGGAAGGGCTCGTGGTCTCCACCTAGGCAACAGTGGGACAGCACAGTCACCTGATGAGACCTTGTGTTTGACAATTCATCTTGGTTCCTTTAAAAATTCATTTGGCACTAACATGTTTTTCTTACCTAAAAATAGTAGAAAGTTGGGTAAGAAAGGTAAAGATTCTCTGTCCAAAGCCCGTCTTAGTTCACTTATTAGAGCAAATCAGATTTTCATGACTTATTTCATTTTTAAGGAATATGCCTCATAGATACATATGTATGCTAAGTATTGAGTAGGATAAAGTTCATTTTTGAATTTTCTATACAGCTCAATTGACAAGTTGTATTATCACAAAAACCAATTGATGATGGGAGTCACTGGCAATGATGGGCATTGAGAAAGACTCTAGGAGATGAGGCCAGGTGGGGCGAGTCTCTGAAGAGGGCAGCCACACACTATTTTCTGCGACTAGTGAACTGTCGTCCACCTTCCTTCATCTCCAGGTCTCAGACAGCCTAGGAGACGAGCCTTCGGAGTCACCATATGAAAGTGCAGATGAAACACAGACTGAAGTGTCCGTTTCGTCAAAAAAGTCTGAGCGAGGAGTGACCGCCAAAAAGGAGTACGTGTGTCAGGTGAGGGGAAGGTAGTGTCTGCACTAGCCATGATGGCACCTGCCGAGGGCTGTAGGTACAGCAGAGCCAGGCTGCAGCATCTTCTCTCCTCCCTCCAGACCCTCCCCAGCCCCATCTTTTCTCACTGATCTCTATTTTGAAAGAGCTAGGTCACTAGCAGAGTCCTGGGATTAAGTTGCCTCAGCTAACATCCTTTGTTCATGTGCAGGATGTGTGTTTCATATACATGTCACATGTAACATCTAAAGGTCATATGTTAGAAGAGGTAGGAGTGCTAGGCTGATGCTCTGGTCTCACTGTTAACACCACACTGGGTGGGCCATGCTTTGGCTGAGGTGGATGTCAGCTGACCTGTGCCTGGGGGCAGGAGTGCACACAGCGATGAGGACCCGGGTTGGTGTCCTGCTGGCACAGTGCTCTTGGATAGGTCATCTGACTACTCTGCCTTAGCCCCTGTCCCATCCATAAGGTGGAAATAAAGTCGGACCCTCTGTGCAGTGCTGGTGATACGTGAGAAATGTTAGCACTGTGCCTCACCTGCAGCCAGCTCAGGTACCTATCACCTGCTCTAGGATAAGTGATTTTTTTGTTTTTCTTTTTCTGAGACAGAGTCTCACTCTGTTGCCTGGGCCAGAGTGCCGTGGCGTCAGCCTAGCTCACAGCAACCTCAAATTCCTGGGTTCAAGTGATCCTTCTGCCTCAGCCTCCCAAGTAGCTGGGACTACAGGCATGTGCCACTATGCCCAGCTAATTTTTTTTTCTATATATTTTTAGTTGGCCAATTAATTTCTATTTTTAGTAGAGACGGGGTCTTATTCTTGCTCAGGCTGGTCTTGAACTTCTAAGCTCAAAGGATCCTCCTGCCTCGGCCTCTCAGAGTGCTAGGATTACAGGCATGAGCCACCGTGCCTGGCCGGATAACTGATTTTTGATGAAAATGTGCTGTGGGTTTTTTTGATTTCCAAATCTGAGTTGAAACATCTTGAATGTACTATTCAGGGTTTTGATCTTGTTTCCTTCACCATTGCTGAGGGACTGACTCCTTTCTGTAACACATCATCTGGTTTTGATCTGATACTGTATTTATTATGGGTTCTGCTCAAGCTAGGCATTTCACTAGACACTTGTGGTTATATTTCTTTGAGTAGCAAAACAGGATTTTCTGCCATTGAAGACAAACTATCCCCTTGTGGTAAGGAAGAGTACAGAAGGGACTCGTGCTGGGTTGGCTCATGTGGCCCCTTTCTGTTCCCACAGCTATGTGAGAAGACAGGCAGTCTCTTGTTGTGTGAAGGCCCCTGCTGTGGAGCTTTCCACCTCTCCTGCCTCGGGCTTTCCCGGAGACCAGAAGGGAGATTCACCTGTAGCGAGTGCACCTCAGGCAAGTTCTGTTGCTTCTAAGGCTTGTTCCCAAGGTTGGGCAGTTCTGCAGTTCAACTGGCCACGTTTTCCTCTACACCCTTCACTAGCCTTGTCCTGAGACGCTAGCAGAGAACAGGTTTCCTCCCCTACACCACCACCTGTCCTTCAGGGGAGTCTGCAGTCTGCACCTGGCAGGTGTGACCACCTCTCAGAGGGCCCCACAGTTTGCTTTCTGATTTCAGTTGTGTGTGTTCCCCTAGGTACGTCCCCATCAGATGGTAGGCATTACTACTTCAATGAGATGACCAGTTTGGTATACAGTGACTGACTGAGGGAGGGGATATCAGGTTGTAGGCTTTGCCACATCCTTCCCATGGGCTGGCCTGGGCCTTGTTCTGTCCGTGAGGTGGCCGTCGTGGGCACTGCAGCTCTAGACAGCCTGGCATTGCTAGTGCAGGTAACCTGGTTGGTCACAGATTGCTGAAGTTCATAGGTGCATGGAGTTCTTTATGAAGACACGGTATCTATTTGAGCTTCAGTTCAGCAGAAGAAACAGCTCCAAGCTCAACCTGAGTGGTCAGAACTTTAGTTCTGTTGCTGCATTACCGTATCAGGTTTTACCGTGCACAGTCTAGGGCCATGGTGGGCAGACGGGCTGCACAATCGTGGCCCTGTCTGTCTATTTGCCAGGCCTGAGGGCTCTCCTGGCTCTTGTCAGAAAACATCCTGGGTCAGGGAGACTCCTGGAGAGGCCCTGAGCCAAGGCAGCTCGGCAGCAGCTCTTCACCTCTGAGGGTGTCTACCTATGATCATGAATGATTCTGTACCATGCTCTCAAGGAGGAAAAGCCTTCTTCAAAGGAGCCCCTTCCCTTGAGCTTCTTGCCCACTAGAGTGAGCCTCCCCAGCTAGACTGCCTAGTACAACTGTCCTGTATTTCAGGTGAAACTGGAGCTCAGATCACAGCAAGGTAACCCTTGATGGTTGGATTTTTTTTCTGAAGAATGCTTGGACTAGTCAGCAGCGATGGAAATAGAGCCAGATGCTTTAACAAAATGGGCTGTGTCTGCAAAAGAGCTGCTTGATTTAGTGGCTTGGAACTACAATTTAATTCTTATTGATTTACTTCTCTCTCCACCTGTTTAACCATTTGTTAGGGATTCACTCGTGTTTCGTGTGTAAGGAGAGCAAGACAGATGTTAAGCGCTGTGTCGTAACTCAGTGTGGGAAATTTTACCACGAGGCGTGTGTGAGGAAATTCCCTCTGACGGTGTTTGAGAGCCGAGGCTTCCGCTGCCCCCTGCACAGCTGTGTGAGCTGCCATGCTTCAAACCCGGCAAACCCAAGGCCGTCGAAAGGTACAACTGTGCCTGCACTGTCTCATAGGTGCTTTGAAAGGTGGGCGTGGCATGGCAGCTTTTGGGTTTGTCACCAAAGATCATTAATCCTAGTTACTGACTTGATGCAGGTTGGGTTAGGGTTTCCTTTGACGAAAGACCTCCCCCCTATTCTTTCCCGACTAAATATCATTTTTAATTTTAGGAATGGGGCAACCTCTGAACCATTTTGATAGATTGTTTGCTCTGTTTTTAATGGCCCTTCATATATAAGAAAAACGTTTTTTAGATTGAATGACATTTGCATTATTTAACATTAGGTGTGTGGGATTGAGGGTTGTAGGTTGTCTGACTCCAGCGGTTCTCCACCAGGAGCAGTTTTGCCTGCGGGGGGATTTTGGCAATGTCGGGGGATATTTGGGGGACATGCATCTGGCATCTAGTAGATAGAGGCCAGGGATGCTGCTAAACATCATCCAGTGCATGGGGCAGCCGCCCAAGTGCCCCAGATGCCAGCCGTGCCAGGCTGAGAAACACTAGTTGACTTTATTTTAAAATATGGCATTTCAGATGCTTGGCCATGTTCTCAAACATAGTTTTGAAGCACCTTTGCCTAGATGAAAGGTATTTTTATCAAATACAAAGGTATTTTTATCAAAGTTTCTTTTAGAATTAACTTTTCAAATTTACAGAGGCTCAGTAATCTTAGGTGCTATAATGGAGTGGACAATGTTTAGGGTCTTCAGGGTGCATTTCTTTGCCTCAGGTAAAATGATGCGATGTGTCCGCTGCCCTGTTGCGTATCATGGAGGAGACGCTTGTCTGGCAGCAGGATGCTCGGTGATTGCTTCCAACAGCATCATCTGCACGGGCCACTTCACTGCTCGGAAGGGGAAGAGGCACCATGCCCACGTCAATGTGAGCTGGTGCTTCGTGTGCTCCAAAGGTGAGGGGCCTGGGGGGTGCCTGCTGGCTTCTCAGCACAGGCAGCTCTTACTGATGCTCTTAGAAACCATGCATTGAGGGCAAGCTTCAGTCCTATCTATGCTGTGTTTACTGATGTTCATAATGTTTTCCCTGTCTTCACATTTAGTAGTGTAGCATGTTATTTCCAAATTCACCATGATCGTTTCACAGATTTATGGGAAATTATTTGTGGTAAAAATAACGTTAGCTTTTGTGTTACTGTTTTTAAACTAATGTTTAAGAGTTGAATATGTAATAGCTATGGATTGTGAAGAGCCATGCCTGGGTTGAGCTGCATTGGATAGGCTAAGCCCACATTGCCTTCTTTTGCAGGGGGGAGCCTCCTGTGCTGTGAGTCCTGCCCAGCAGCCTTCCACCCGGACTGCCTGAACATCGAGATGCCCGATGGCAGCTGGTTCTGCAATGACTGCAAGGCTGGGAAGAAACTACACTTTCAAGATATTATTTGGGTTAAACTTGGGAACTACAGGTGTGAGAAATAGAATCATATGCTTTTATGTCTTTTCTTGTTGAAATGTGTTCATTTCACTTTACAGTACTTAACGTATTGAAATTATTGTCGCTCTCTCTGAAGAGTCTGTGAATCCTGTTTTTAATATTTATAATAGATGGTGGCCGGCAGAAGTTTGCCATCCCAAAAATGTTCCCCCAAATATTCAGAAAATGAAGCACGAGATTGGAGAATTCCCTGTGTTTTTCTTTGGGTCTAAAGATTATTACTGGACGCATCAGGCTCGAGTGTTCCCGTACATGGAGGGGGACCGGGGCAGCCGCTACCAGGGGGTCAGAGGGATCGGAAGAGTCTTCAAAAACGGTACGGAGATTTCTAGATAGGCAGTGGAACAGCACTCTTGTGCATTTTGTTAATCCTGATCTCTGCTTTTTGAATTTGTTCTTTGTAGAAAATCCTGTACTAAGCATTCTATCTGTACTTCTAAATTAGAAAAAAGTAAGTTTGCAGACTGACTTATTTGTTGAGGCATAGAATAAGATATACTATTAACTTTTGTATCATTAGCTCGTGATTAATTTCATGAAAATGTAATAAACCTATTTTTAAGAAGTTACTATTAGTACTAATTTACAGAAAGTTTTCATAGCTTTGTTTTATGTAAGATGCAGGTCTGGAAGAAAGTTTCCTGTTGTCTAGACCGTGTGCACCCAGTTCTCTGTGGCTCCCTTTACCTTTCAGTAGACATAGCTGTGCATCAGGGCTTCATGAGGTGTCAGGGTAAGTGGGTGGACAGAGTGCTCTGCCTCTGGTCCCATAGCCAGGGTAGGAAACAGAGGAGCCACTGTGGCGCATGGCTGGTCAAAAACCTGGCATGAAGGAGATAGGATGGACTGTGGGCCATCTCACTGGAGGAATTGGTATTATACTGGAGCAAGAGCAAGTGAGGTCAGTAGGGAAAGCTCAGGTGCTGTGTTGTAGCTAGATTGATGATCACGCATGTGCAGTGGCAGGTGGGGTGTACAAGCTTTGAAAGCTGTGTCAGTTCCACCATGCCAGGGGCTTTGCAGGCTGTATGGAGCAGTAGGAGCCTGTTCTCTGGCATGTCCTCAGCACACGGCAGGCACTCAGATCTGCATAAGAATAAACAAGCATTAAAAAGATTTTTAGGCCAGGTGCGGTGGCTCATGCCTATAATCCTAGCACTCTGGGAGGCCGAGGTGGGCGGATTGCTCAAGGTCAGGAGTTTGAAACCAGCCTGAGCAAGAGCGAGACCCCATCTCTACTAATAATAGAAAGAAATTAATTGGACAACTAAATATATATAGAAAAAATTAGCTGGGCATGGTGGCTCATGCCTATAGTCCCAGCTACTTGGGAGGCTGAGGCAGAAGGATCACTTGAGCCCAGGAGTTTGAGGTTGCTGTGAGTTAGGTTGACACCATGGCACTCTAGTCCAGGCAACAGAGTGAGACTCTGTGTCAAAAAAAAAAAAAAAAAAAAAAGATTTTTAGGGCGTGGTGGCTTCATATCTGTAATCCTAGTGCCTTAGGGGGCTGAGGCTAGAGGATTGATCACCTGAGACCTAGGAGTTCAAGATTACAGTCAGCTAGTAAGTGGTGGGTGGTGGGGTCTCCTGACTTTGGATGCAGGAATCCTGTAGAGGCAGACCCCTTAGTGACTGCCAGCAGCCACTGACACAGAGCACAGCTGGCGTTGACACAGACGTTGACGGTGGAGCTGTTCTTTCAGGGCAGATACTGGTTATTTGTTTTCTTTGTTGCTTGAGTCTGTTTCACCTCTCAGAGCCCCTTTTCTCTTTGAAAGAAACAAAGTTGCATTTTCATTTTCTGTCTTAGATCAGTGAATCCCAAATATTGATCAGTATTGATCGGGAGTGCCCAAAAGAAACCTACCTGGGGCCTCCTTGTATTGAGCTGATGCAAAGCAGCACCCAGGGTCCTTCAGTTTCCAGGGTGTTCTTTGAGCACTCTGCTGTTTAAAACATTTTGCAGCATTTATAACACCTGCCCTTTTTACGGTTTTCTGTAACGTCTAGTTTTATGGGAACTAGAAAGTATACTTACCGTGGAAGTTTAGAGTAAATCATTAAAATATAGAGCTTAAAAGGTAGACATATTTATTTACTAAAATCTTTACTTGCATTTCATTGACTTTTTAGCTCTGCAAGAAGCTGAAGCTCGTTTTCGTGAAATTAAACTTCAAAGGGAAGCACGAGAAACACAGGAGAGTGAGCGCAAGCCCCCACCGTACAAGCACATAAAGGTGATCTGTCAGAGCTGTGTGTGTGTAGTCTTCACCAAGGGGCTGTGAGTGGTTCTCAGGTGTGCAGACTCATTGTGTGTAGGCTGTGGCTGATGAGAGGGCTGTCATGAGCTAGTGTCTGTAGTGCCAGTGTGGATGGCTGCACAGGAAGTTGTAGGCAAATAGCTGATGCTGTCACCACCAAATATGTGTCCTTTTTACACAAGAGTGACTGCATGCAGGGTTGTGGCAGGGGTGGGTCTTGGTTTTGCCTTAGAGTATGATGCTTGCCTTCGTGACCAGAGAAGGGTTGAATTAATGATAGTCCTGCTCGACTGTCCAGAGCAGGTGGAGCTCAGGGACCAGCCTATCACCTAGACCATGCTGTCACCATGTGCTGGAGTTAAGCTCAGACAAGAGTGGGTCTGTGGGGGCCAGTTTTAGCCACAGTGTGGCTGAGTTGCTGGGGCCCTGAGACAGCACAGTCTTCCGCCTCAAAGGTGTGAGATGACCCTGCTATCCTGTGTTTACTGCAGTGAGCCCCACAGGAAGCCTGTGCCCAATGTCCCCAGATGTGGGGGATGATAGCCAGGGTACAGCTTTGTAAGAGCTTTGTGTCCCTCAGAGCAGTCTGCCCTCAGGGGCATGTGCTGCTGAGTCCCATCACCTAGAGCTTCATGGCCCAATCACATAAGGGTGCCAGCAGCTATGTAGCTGGGTCACGTGCTCCATCTTTGCTTTTAAAATCTGGACTGCAGTCGATATCTTTGTGCATAAAGAAAACATTCTCTGTATTCATCTGTATATAATATTTTCTTTGGATTGACTTCCCAGAAACGGAAGTACAGGATCAGAGGGCATGAAACTTTTAGATTCTTGGGGAATATTTGTAGATATTCTGCGAAGTGTTGTACAGTTTGTCACACCACAGCAGCTCAAAGGTGTCTTCTACCATATCTTCCCTAAAATTATCCATTCCCACTTTAGTTTCTTCTCAGTTCTCTCTGCTGCTTTTATCCTTTGGTTGCTCCTTTAAACTGCAAGATCATGAGGGCAGGAACTGTGCCTTCCTCCCACCACCACCTCCCTGGGTGCCCTCTCATGTAGCCATAGATGCCTGGTTAGGTTTAGACCGATAGCTGGAGAAGCTGTGCAAGGGAGTGGTCAGGCATTTCCTGGATACCCTGCACTGTGCTAAGCTGTCAGCTTTTTTTCTTTCTTTTTTAAATTTTGACCCATAGCCTTCATTATCGGGGCAAATAAAGTTTAGCTGTCCCATTCTGTAACAAATATAATTTCGATCCAAATGTCTTTTTCACTCTGTTGCCAGGCTGAAATGCAGTGGCACAATCACAGCTCACTGCGGCCTCCAACTCCTGGGCTCAAGAGATCCTCCCACCTCAGCCTTTGAGTAGCTGGGATTACAGGCACATGCCACCATGACTGGCTAATTTTTTTATTTTTTTGTACAGATGGGATCTCGCTATGTTGCCCAAGCTGGTCTCAAACTCATGGGCTCAAGCGATCCTCCCACCTTGCTCTCCCAAAGTTCTGGGATTACAGGTGTGAACCACACCTGCCCAGCCCAGCTCTCTTTCATAAATGTGGCATACAAACACTAAGATAAAATAATGTGGGTGGGCAGGGGTATTGGGATGGGGCTCCCAGGTCATGTGTCTGCCTCCTGTGCTAAGAGGGTAGAGAAGAGCTCCTGCTAGGGTTGGGGTGAAGGACTGTTCTGATGCGTGTGACCTCTGAAGCTTAAGTCTACCAGGAGGCTGCATGGGGAGGGGCAGTAGTGGCTGTGCAGGAGAATCCAGAAGGCTCTTCATGTATGTGTGGCCAAGACAACTTACTTTTTCCCTGCAGGTGAATAAACCTTATGGGAAAGTCCAAATCTACACAGCTGATATTTCTGAAATCCCGAAATGCAACTGTAAGCCCACAGATGAGAATCCTTGTGGCTTTGATTCAGAGTGTTTGAACAGGATGCTGATGTTCGAGTGCCACCCGCAGGTGTGTCCTGCTGGAGAGTACTGCCAGAACCAGTGTTTCACCAAGCGCCAGTACCCAGAGACCAAGATCATCAAGACAGATGGCAAAGGGTGGGGCCTGGTCGCCAAGAGGGACATCAGAAAGGTGTGTGGTGTCTCTTCCCTGCTTCTAAGGAATTATGGTTCACTGGCTTCATATTTGCTTATTGTTTTTGCATTCATGTGAGAGTGGTATTTTTAAAATTTTTTTAATTGAATTATAATTGAATATTTTAAAATGTTACATGAAAAAGATTATCCATGAGCATTAAAACTCATAAATTCTCATAAATTACATGCCTTAAGTCAGAATTTTGATGGTTGCTTTTATGAAATGAAAGATTTGGGAAGTGACCCACTTTTCTTTGGACCAGCAGCCAGATGCTCAGGAGCTTTCACCAGGCAGATGCAAGGAGATGAGTCATATTAGGGGTAGTCCTGGTGTAGTCTAGGACAAAGTCATTAGTAAACACCAGAGACCACTGATGTCCTGTTCCAGCTCTCAGACTGAATTACCAAGTGCGCCTGGTACATAAAGAGATGGCTGGACTTATTCATTTTGTTGCCACCTTTCCCCACTGTGCCCTAATGTGGCCCAGGGATGGGTGGTCTCAGACCCCCAGGGCCATCCCCACAGCAGATCCAGCACGACCCAGAGAGAATGTAGCCTTGGTGCCAGTCCCAGCAGCAGTAGAAAAGATTGCTTAGAAGCACCTACCACCGCTCTTGTTCCTCTGCCTGCCTTGATTGCTTATTTATCCAGACTCTTGCTGCAGAGCCTGTCAGAGTCTTTGTGACCATTTTCCCTGTCGGGGGAATGAACAGGTAAAGGCGAGCTGTGTGGAAGCCTAGTTGTCAGACAGTGCTCCTGAGAGACAAGATATTACAGGAAGAAGGGTTGGAATATTGCTGCTTCAAGAATACTTAAATATTTCCTTGACAACCTTTCTTTATAGAATATGTATAAGATCTTTTGAATTTAATTTATAAAGACCTTGTAAGACCCCACCCAAGGTGTCTTGTGGTGCCCTGTTCTAATTGGTCATGCTCAGTCTGGAGCCCTGACACTAAGAAATGGTCAGTGTGCTCTTTGTTGTCACCGTGTTCTTCTAATTTCCAGGGAGAATTTGTTAATGAGTATGTTGGGGAGGTGATTGATGAAGAGGAATGCATGGCAAGAATCAAGTATGCACACGAGAATGACATTACGCACTTCTACATGCTTACTATAGACAAGGTAATGAGAATGGAGCTTCATTATGAGTTTCTGCCGTGTCCTGAACATGGGGCCCTGAGGATTCACCTCTAGAAGTAGACCTTGCATTGGGGTGATATTATCATTTTGTCTTCTTAGTTGCTTTATTCAAACATCTGCACATTTTCTTATGAAGTTCAGGGTGTCTTTCAGCAGTCGCCTGAAGGCCAGAGCTAACTTCCTCTCATCAGTGAGAGCATCCCAGAGCTTCACATGTCTAATGATACAGGAAGAGTGTACTAAGTGGTCTTATTTAAGGGCCAGAACAAGAAAAGAGAAAAACACAGATTAGGAAAGGTCACAGCTTCTTGGTTACATAGTGGAGTCTTTTTTGGTTGTTCATTGCTTGTGTGAAGCCCAAATTTTTAAACATTTTGGAACTTAGGTGCTAGAGGGAATCAGTGTTCTTAGAAAAGGAGGATCAGATGATTTGTTTATGAGTGGGCATATATAAAAGAAAGTGCATCTGGGAGGTCCTCAGGTCTGGGATCGATGGGCACTATCAGGCTTTATAGGGCAGCTCCTTTAGTGGCTAAAGTGTCATTCCTTCCTTTGCACAGTGGGCTGTCAGCTGCTGGTGACTTCAGCGGGGAAGGTGCAGCCTCCTTGGTGCCTGAGTGCTCTTTGAGAGGAGAGCAGACAGAATACATTTTCTTCTGCCTTTTGTTGCTCCTAAGTTCATAATCTACTAGGAAAGTGTGGCTGTTTTTAAAAGCATAGATTTATGATAGTGCTTGAAGGCCAGATAGAAAATGATCACAGACCAGAAATTTTGAATGATTCATGGAAGACAGAAATAAGATGTGATGAGACCTAGAAAGGGCTGCTGTGGAAATAAGAATGGTTCTAGGGACCCCATCAGATTATCCCTGGGGAAGCTGTCCCCCACCCAGGGAGGAGAGAGCTGTGGTTAGTGGAACCCACCCTATGTGAGCACTGGCTCTGTGTTGTTCACTGCATGTTGTCAGGCCTAGGCCCTTCAAGTAGGTCAGTGTCATGAAGGACAAAATGTTCTGGATTAAAAGAGAGTAAAGAAATACCCAGAGGACACATATGCATCTTGATCAGATCTTGAATGTGGGCTGAGGGGTGGGGAGTTATAAAGGACATTTTTTGTGACAGAGAAATCTTAATTTGGACTAGAAGTTCTTCTTGATGTTAAATTTCTCAGGTGTGGAAGGTGCTATGGCTGTGTAGGGGAATGCCTTGTGATATGTTTAGGAATCAAGTGTCTGGTAACTGATGTTCAGAGGATCAGGGGAAAAATGTGTGTGTGTGTGTGTGTGTGTGTGTGTGTGTGTGTGTGTGTGTGTGTGTATACCCACATATATATGTATACCCATACATGTGTGTATATATATGGGGAGGAAAAGCAAATTTGGCAAAATATTAATAGTAATTCTGGGTGAAGGATGTATTGGTGTTCATTGTACTATTCTTCCTTTTTTTTTCTGTAGGTTTGAAATTTTTTTAAATGAAAGAATTGGTTTAAAAAGGGTGTGGGCTTTAGAGCTAGAGAGAGGAAGGCATTACTTCTTCCCCCAGCCTGTCAGGGCATACTAGCACATCCTGTTAGGGCCCTGTTGACAGGCCTTCTATAGGAGGTGGGCTCTGGCATGCTCATTATGCAGGTGAGCAGGGATTTTGAAGAACAAAATGAACAGAAAACCAAGAATAAACAACTTGAGAGAACGAGCAAGGCCCAGTGAAACTCTCTAGCAACACCCATGTTGGATGACAGATAAGGAGGCTGAGCTTGCTATATAAACAGAAAAGCACAAAGGCAAGGTGGGAGCAGATCCATAGAGGCAAGAGTGGTATTTGCAGCTTCCCTAGGAGCCGTGGGGTATAGAACAGGTTTCCACATGTGGAACCTGCTCAGAGGCCTGGTGGCCAGCTGGAGTTGAGGTTCTTGTGTAGACCTCTTGGAGGGTTGTAGCCCTAGGGAAGGGGTTAATAAACTTGTCCCAGGAGGCAACAAATATGCTTCTTTCTTTTATTTGGGGGTGGGGGAACAAGGGAAGTTATTTTGTTAGAAATTTAAACCCTAGGCCTGTGCCTTACTATGTTTTAGAGTCTAAATTTAAACTACTTGTGTGTTGTAAGAAATGCCAACTTAAGTATTTAACATACAAATTGGTCTCTGTCATGGTAATTTGTCCCGACCCGCAGGTACATTATTCGCAGAACCTGGAGGAGGGAGTGGGAGTTGGATGGGACAAGAGACGCGAGAGATGGAGACAAGACAGTATTCTGATCAAGTCTCATTTATTGAGCGTAAGGTCACAGCTTTCATAGACAAGAGAAAGGGGAACGCCCAGTCACAATGCAAATTAGGTGAAAAAAGACTGACCAATCAGGAAGCATTTGAGGAGTTATAGCTTGCAGTTCTCAGTTAGGTCCGTATATGTAAATGAGGCATCCAAAAGCATCCAATCAGAGGGATAGCAAATGCAAAGCCACGTCATTGGCTGTAAAGAGAAACTTATCATTCCTGGGAAACAGAAATTTAACTTCAGCTATGAGGGGGAGGGTAAGGCTCAGGCATAGGAAATCAAGGCTATGGCCGGGCCTCTTGGCTCTGGACACCTATTAGTGTTATATATAATTAAATTTTTGTCTTATTATATATTTTAACCTCTTCATTCAAATATTTTTTCCAAATATGTTCATTATCTATTGGATTTATTTATAGTATCTGTACTATACAAACGTTTAAATGTTTGTCTAGCCAATTGTGTCTATTTTTTTCTTTTATACTTTCTTGATTTCCGGTTCTGATTAAGAAGGTCACCTCCTCCCCTAGAGTTTTTTCTCTGAGTCATTGTTTTATTTTGTTGCCTTTGTCACTAATCTATTTGAAACCCATAATTTATTATACTGTAAAATAAGAGTAACTTTTATTTTAAAGAACTCTTTATTGACCCTTTTTGTAAAGTGAAGATCTTTTTATTTTATAAATAACCCCAAATTTATCCCTATGTAACTAGATGTTCATGTATCATGGGCTTTTTTTAAGATCAACATACCAATATTAACTACATTCAAAAAATCTATTTCTATAATCTAAGTTGTATTTAAAGTTAGATATTAGGAAAATACCATAGAAACAGAAAGTAGGCAGAAATGATAACTGCATCTGGGATAGTTGGAAACAGAAACTGAAAAGGTTTCCCACCTTGCAAGAGACTGTGATCCTATAGGACTCTAGTGAAGTGGTAGAGGGGTCAATGTTAAAAAATACATAGATATGATATTTAATTTTTCAAAATTTCATAATCTTATTGCATTTACATTCAATTCTCATTTCCTATGTCTGTTACGGATGGGTTTTGAATAGAAATCTCTAGCCTCTAGAGTTATTACTAGTTCCTGTTCATCAGAAAAATACCACATGTGCTGGAGCGGTTATAAAGTGTTGGCTGTGCCCTTTGCTTCTCATGTTATTCCTTCCCCTGTCTCCATCCTGTTATATCACTATTCATCAGCCACTTCAGCGGGACCAAGTTGAAACTTAAATCTACCTTACTGTCTACCTCTTGTGCAGTGTTAAGGATAGGTAGTGATGCCTCAAATCCTATGGAGATCAAGCTCACTTTAAAAGTCAGCATGTTTTTAAAAACTTAACAGTTTTAGAACAAATTTTCCTTATATCTTTTAGTGATGCAAAGTACTTGATTGTTAATCTCAGTTTCTTTCTCTAAATGATATCTAGCTGAACTTTTGAATGAAAATGAAGAAATGTGTAATCCTATAAATTTTCCTTGGGAGAAACTCACTCCATTTCAAAGACTTATTTTGGTAAGATGTGCTATGACAAAATATTAATATTGTAAATGTTTTGAGCACTCCATTAGTAACTTAAACCCTTCAAAGTTAAATTTTTATGAACAAAATCTATCGATTTTTAAAAGTTAACATTTAGTATATGACAAGGTTAGAGGAAAGCACTTGCACTCCATGCTTAATGTTTCTTTCATGTGGAAAGAGTCCAATTAGAGTAACATTCCCAGTATCTCTCTGCCCCCTCATTACTCCTCCCTAGAGAGGAAGAGGACTTACAGGATTGATAAATTTGAGAGGTGAACTGAGAGTGCATGGCTCAGTGCTTTCTTCTTTGTCCCTTTTGGGGTTTGTCTCCTGCAAAGAGCATACTTTCAGCTCTGCTTCTCCATGCCATAAATTGTACAGAAACAGACCCTGGTCCTTTGTGGGGAAGCCAATGGCTAACCAGCACTGCTTGTAACAGGTAAGTCTGTCTAATTCTAGGTTCATTATCAGGAAACACATTGTTAACTCACAGTTAATCTATATCCATCAACATGGCCTTTATTATTAATAAAGCTGATATTTTACCTGAGCCTCTATTTCTCCATTATTTAAGATCTAGCTGGGAGGGGGGTTGGTGACTTAGGGATGTGCTTGGGTGTTATTTATGAGCCCCCCTTAAACATCAAAAGTTTAACATGGGCCGGGTGCGGTGGCTCACACCTATAATCCTAGCACTCTGGGAGGCCGAGTCGCGAGGATCTCTTAAGCTCAGCAGTTCAAGACTAGCCTGAGCAAGAGTGAGACCCGTCTCTACCTAAAATAGAAAAATTAGCTGGGCATGGCAGTGCATACCTGTAGTCTCCGCTACTCAGGAGGCTGAGGCAGGAGGATAGCTCAAGCCCAAGCGCTTGAGGTTGCTCTGAGCTAGGCTCTTGCCATGGCACTCTAGCCTGGGTGACAGAGCGAGACTCTTGTCTCAAAAAAAGAAAAAAGTTTAGTATGTGTTAAGCACTTTACATACATTATTCCACTTAATCCTTATAATAGTCTTAGAGGGTAGGCATATTTATTTCCCTTATTTTACAGATTAGGAAACCAATACTTATAAATTGCCTGATAGATCCAGGATTGAATCTCAGACAGTTTGGCTCTAACATCTGTGCTCTTGCCAGTCAAAATATATTACACTTTCCTAAGTAGATCATCCTAAATTCTTCCCTATTACTTTGAAAAATCTTTTAACCTTCTAGTTTAGTAAGTGGAAAATCCCTCATCTCATTCCCACTAATTTCCTAAAAATGACAGCCTAGACGGCTCATAATCCTTCTTTTGATTTTTGCCTTAAATTTTATTTTTGTAACACTTTAAAATTCACTCTAGATGCAGATTGCAAGAAAAAAAAAAAAAGACTGCATCTGGCTTATAAACATGCTTTTTATTTGGCCTGCAGTTTTGTTTTGTTTTTTTCAACTTTTTAAGTGCAATTTATCATAAACAGATGGATTTAAACCTATGAAGATCTTTTTTAGAGGATTTCTGTCTTAGTCCATTTGGGCTGCTATAACAAAATACTTTAGATTGGGTAATTTATAAACAACAGAAATTTATTATTCACAGTTCTGGAGGTTGGGAAGTACAATATCAAAGCACCAGCAGATTCGGTGCCTGATGAGGGCTTGCCCTGTGGGTAGCTTCTTCCTGCTGTGTCCTCACGCTGGTAAACAGGCTCCCTCAAGCCTTTTAAAGGCACTAACCCCATTCATGAAGGTAGAGCCCTTATGACCTAATCTTCTCCTAAGGCTCCACCTCCTCATACTATCACATTGGAGATTAGATTCCAATGTATGAATCTGGGGTTGGGGGGGCACCCAACATTCAGACCATAGCATCTTCCAAGTCTTTAAGTAAAGATAACTAAAATGAATATCATTCACTATTTTTTAATTCAGTGTATATTTATATCTTAAAGTGAATTGTTTTATGTTTTTTATTATAATAGAATATGCATACATTATTTCATTTAATCCTCATAATAATCCCTTTTAACCCTTTTTAACACATTAACTGCCCTTTGAGTTGTATTTAACTCATGCTGGTTTTGAGCCCAGGGCCTCATGAAGTGTATGCGACTCACATCTCTTCACCTTGGGAGCCATGTGAACTATTTTTCAAGTTGCACATAACTCACACACAGAAAACAATAAAAAATAACAAATTTTTCATTAGATTAGAAAGGATCATTTTGTTTTCAAAGTTTTTATTCTATTTTCATAAAACACTGTGGCCCCATGGGAAAAATTTTTTTTTCTAGTGTGGCAGTCAATATGTTAAGTGTGAAATTCGGTGGCACAAAGTATATTCACAATGTTATGCAACCATCACGCCATCCATTTCCAGAACTTTGTGGTCATTTTAAACAGAAATTCTATACCTGTTAAATAATAACTCCCCATTCCCTCCTCTGGGCAGTTGCTGGCAACCACCATTCTACTTTTTGTCTCCAATCATGTAATATTTGTCTTTTTGTGTCTGGCTTATTTCAGTTAGTATGTTTTCAAAATTCATCCATGTATTGGCATTTCTCAGAATTTCCTTCCCTTTGAGGCCAAGTAATATTCCATTGTATGTATATATCACATTCTATTTGTCCATTTATCCATTGATAGACAACAAAGGTTGTTTCCACGTTCTGGCTCTTGTGAATAATGCTGCTATGAACATTGATACATGATATGAACATGTTTGGTTTGCATTTGGGTTTGGGTTTCTTAATTTTTGAGCCAAAATTTGAAAATTGAGAGATATATGTAAAGAAATAGCATGTACGTGATTTGTATAAAACAGATTTTGTGGGAAAAGTCTGTCTTCTGAAATTTGCAATGATCTCCAATAGACCTTGAATTCTAATTATATGTATACTGTTTCCAAAATCTCTTAATGCACCTAGAATTCTTTTCAGATTTGCATTCTATTTGTTTAAACATACAAAGATTGTGCCATTTGTCTCCATTTTATTAATGGGAAAATTAGCACTCTTCCAGTTGTGTTATCCTGGATTTTCATGTCTCCAGCACCCATGGGGTTTTCTTGCTCTGGACATGTATGGTAGAGCAGGAAGAAACCGAGGGGAAAGGTCTCCTTTTGCAGAATCAAGGAGTATGACTTGGATCTTTACATCCAAAGTGAGACCTCACTCAGAGCATGACAGAGATAAAGGCACAATGTGGTCCTGGTATCTAGGAAGGGTCCCATGAGGGCCAAGAGCATAGTGACAGTTTCCCCACCATGCATAGACTCTCTCCCATTAAACTTTCCCAGCAGGAGGAACACCAAAAAACTCTGGCTGAATAGCTAAAAAATGAATACTTCTTATTTTTGTTTACCATAGGGAATATTCTCCTAGGTGGTTTTTATATTTACTTTATCTTCCATACTTTTTTTAGGTAAAAATCCTTAGACCAGAACGTTTAAAGAATTCAGTAAGAAAGTTTATCACTGAAAAAATGGGAAATGAATATCTTCAAAGAACTGAAGTTAATTTGAAAGAATCATATGAACAATCCAATGCCAGAACTCCACTGGTACTTATTCACTCTCATGGTAAGATATTTGTGAATAGTTAAGATGATGATACAATATCAGCCAAAATGTGGAGAAGTCAGGTGTTTTAAATATTTTCCTGTTCTAATTTAAATATTTTGGGAAAGAGACCAATTAAAACTTAAACTTTAAGAATATATTAAGAATAAATTTTTCTAAAATATAAAAGAATAAAGAGGAATAAAACTCAGATTCACAAATATGGAAAAATGTATGAATCCATGCTAATTTCCTGCACAGGAAATACCTTTCAAACACATTTTATTGATCTGAAAGTTGTGATTGCCCTTACATTTATTAACTATTTTAATTAACATTGACTTCTGCAAAAATATGTCTTATAAAATAAACTATCAGAAACTGGCCCTGCTGATCCAGCCCTTCTATTCCTCAAAACTCCAACTGCTTTTTTCTTCATTTTTTAATCTTTGCTCTATAGACCCTAAGTAAAATGTTTTCTCCTAAGCAAAATATTTTCTTTATTTATCTTCTGTTCTTCATAGTCTCCAAATCAAATGTGTCTTTAGAATTCACCATTTCCAAACTTTAATCCATTATGTAAAATCTTGTCCAGAGTGCCTCCACCTGAAGGCTTTCTCACCTGGATCATTTCTGCGTAAAGCACCTGGCTATATGCCAGACACACTAGTAATAGGTACTGTTCATTTCTTTTTTTTTTTTTTTTTGAGACAAAGTCTCACTGTGTTGCCCGGGCCAGAGTGAGTGCCGTAGCATCAGCCTAGCTCACAGCAACCTCAAACTCCCGGGCTCAAGCAATCCTTCTGCCTCAGCCTCCCAAGTAGCTGGGACTACAGGCATGCGCCACCATGCCCG